>JAPTGZ010000018.1:1360061-1371432 GCA_029814645.1 Fowleria isostigma
TGCTCCTGACCCAACTCTTTTATAATGTATTGCAGCAATCAAATTCAAAATGAGTTAATATTTGCAAAAAAAAAAAAAGTTTATCAGTTTGAACATTAAATATCTTGTCTTTGTAGTGTATTTGATTGAATATAGGTATAAAACAACTTTACACAATGTCCCAATTTCACTGGAATTGGGCTTGTTCATTATTGTTAACATCAGATAAACCCAGAAGATGCCGTTTTGCTGTGATTTGTGATGTTTCTTCGGTTTTCTCACACAAACAGGTGCATGTGCAGGTGGAAGAGTCGCGGTGCGTCGGACACCCCATCGCACTCGTCCGTCGGCTTCCTGTTAAAGTTGGAACGCCTGAGCGGCAGGGGGAGGAGGAGAAGGAGCAGAGCATCATGGGGGATGGGAGTTTGGCTGGGGCATCTCTTTCTTCCTCCCTCTCAGCGTGGCCGTGTGGTTTAACTCCAGCTCAAGTTCATTGTGGCTCAGTTCCGGGCGGCGGTGGAGGAGGTGGAGGTGGTGTTGCGGGGCCAAGGGAGCAGTAATTAAAGAGCTTTGAGAGGGGGGCCCCTGCGCTCTGTTAGATGCATTTCACCCCCCTCCCTCCCCCTTCCCACAATCCCCACAGGAATAAACAAATTGGGCTTTTCAGCCTGCGAGCTGGGCCTGGGGGCTCCTGTAATGGGATAGACATGAGCTGTGTGTGTGTGTGTGTGTGCGTACAGATGCAGTGTGTGTGAATACCACATATGAGAGACCGAACATGTGTTTCTTGGGCAGTTGTGAGAGTGTGTGTCCGTCTGTCCGTGTGTGTGTGTGTGTGTGTGTGTGTGTTCCGCCAAGTGCAGTAAGTGGCTAATTGCTCCCAGCTCAGTGGTGAAGTGTGCAGACATACAAAGAGGCCTGAGCTTCATTTACTTAATCCACGAGTCTGGTATCTGAACCAGATAATACCCACATACTTCTCAAACACCTGAGCACCCCCTGGACATGTGCGTTTGCAAGCGTTATGGCGTCATCCTCTAAGCAAGGCACTACTAGAAGCATCCTGAGAAGCTCCATCACAAACAGGGCTTCCACTGAAATACACGGAAATTTTGACCCGAATTTTCATTTACCATATTGTCATAAAAATTTACAATTTGCACCAAAATATATGTGAGAAAACTGGAGAAGATGACAAAATAAACGGCATCCCAACTGACTTTTTGTGCCAAACATACTTGAATTCTGCACCAAAGTCTAATAACGGAAAAAAAAACAGGCTAAGATTAATACAACTAAACAAAAGATGAAAAAACCTGCAAACTTTTTCAATTTTCCACCCAACGAATGTCTAAAAAAACCAAAGAAAGAAAACCCATCTCAAACTCTGACCCTAACTACTACTGTTCATCCTCAATACCTGCATACTTCTCAAACACCAGAGCACCCCTGAACATGTGTGTTTGCAAGTGTTACATCTTCATCCTCTGAGCAAGGCACTAATGAAAGCATCCTGAGAAGCTCCGTCACAAACAGAGTTTCCATTGAAATACAATGAAAATTTGACCCAAATTCCTAGAATAAGTGCAACAGAAAATGGCACTAACATTAATCAACCATCATTAGGTTTTTTTTACAAAAATAAACCAATTGCACCAAAAAAATATATGGGAAAACTGAAGAAGATAATAAATGCCGCAAAAAAAAATGATCAGACCATTAAAAATCATCATAAACAATGGTTATGCAATCAAGTCCTTACTCCTGTGTGTATCATGTGACTAAAACAGAAAAGAAAACATGTCTAAAAGTACTATTTTTGTCAGTACGATGTCAGATATCGATGTACGAACTTATGTGATTTTGGTTACTGTCGATAAAACCATGAAAAACAGATAGATATCAGCTATGAGATTAAACTACAATGAGATATTTTTGTTGTTATCCTTATATTTGCTAAAGAAAATTTAACTTTAGTTGTACCAGGCATTAAAATGAACAAGAAATTGAAGAAAACATAGGGTGGTCTAATCATTTTTTGCATGTCTATAAATAGCATCCCTTTACTTTTTTGCCAAACAAACTGGAATTCAGCACCAAAGCCTTTTTAATGGAAAAACAAATCCTAGACTAAGATCAATATGACTGAACAAAAGACGACAAACTTGCAAACTTGTTCAATTTTCCACCCGAGGAATGTCTAAAAAGCAGATGAAATAAACCCCATGTTATAAGCTTATTTGCTCATAACAAACTCTAATCCTAATAATAATTACTACTGTTCATCCCGACACCCGCACACCTCATAAAACACCTGAGAACCCTGGAACATGTATGCTTGTTACAGCTTTTTCCTCTGAGCAAGGCATTACTGGAAGCATCCAGAGAAGCTCCATCACAAATGAAGGTTTCCCTTGAAATACTCGGCAAATTTGACCCAAATTTCCTACACATCTACGAGAGAAACTGACAGAAATATTACTCAAGCATCGACACTTGACTATTAAACGTCAGATATCATAAAACACACTAAATGAGCTGTTGACTGGGGAGGTGACAGGTGGAACTATACAGCCTTTGACACGATTATGATTAATAACCACTGATATGAAACCTGTTATCACAAGAATCACCCTGTAAATTAATCCGGATGACTGAACGTCAACCCTAACTCTGCTTAAATAGGAGACTTTTCCCTCCAACTATCATCTGACACTGAGAGTTTATAGAATATCCTACGAATGCAGATTAAAGCTGTGGTGACTGATTGTTTTTCGGCGTTACTGGACTCCCTATCAGCATCTTAGAACTGAAACGGTCCGAGGGGAAAAAACGAGAACTTTCATCGGTTCCTTCCCTGTGTCGGAGGCTGTAGAAGATCTACTCTGTGATCCAAGTTTTCATCAAATCACAGGCATTTCCAGACAGGTAGGGAGGTAGGGGGGGGTTAAATGCATGACTGACACGCTGCAATTACCGGCCGCTGATCGCATTCAGATACAACCTGGACACGATTCTGCTTCTCTACTGCGTGTCTCGACACCGATGCTTGGAAAAGTGGCCTCGCTTTTACATGACATCATGGGATGGCGTCAGTTTTGCCTTTATCAGGGGTGTCAATCTCATTTCAGTTCAGGGGCCACATACAGCCCAATTTGATCTCAAGTGGTCCGGAGAAGAAAAATAATAGGCATAATAACCAGTAAATAGCTATAAAACTAAATTATAACTAGGGCCGCTGTGTCTACAGATGTAGTTTACCGCCACCAGAGTGTGAATGTGTGAGTGAATGAATAATGGATCCATTGTATGCGCTTTGAGTTTGTCTTAATAGAAAAACAATACATAAATCTAATCCGTTATTATTATTATTATAATTTTTTAGAGTTAAAAACAAGTACAATTGCAGTATAAAAATGTGAATAACCTGAAGTGCCACGTACAACCTGAAATATATTCAGAAAAATAAGTGTGATTTCAACAATGTTATTTCCCACCTTATTATTAACACAACCTATAACTCATAGTGGATCTACAAATGCACAAAACATTTACTAACAGTCATAATATTGTTAAAATTGCACTTATTTTCTTTAGAAATTTCAGGTTGTTCATATTTGTTCAGCTCATTCACATTTTATTTAAAAAAAATAAAATGTTTTATAATGTCATTTTACTCTTTTCACATTCAATCAAGGAGTAAACATGGAGTTGTCATTACTTATGTTATTATGTTATTACTTTACCACATCGAGCTCCTGAACTAAAATGAGTTCAACACCCTCAATGTTTAATGTCGTCAGTGTCAAATTCATCTTGAGGGCTGGATTGGACCATATGCAGGGCCGGTTTTGGCCCACGGGCCACATATTTGACTTCCCTCAATATTTATCTTAAATCAGTTGTTTCAGACCTGCAGCTGCAAAGAGAAGGCATGTGATTTCAGATTCTGGTGGGGGTTTTTTACCCATGTTTTCAGCTCCTGCAGCTTTAATCTGTCTATCAATTAAAGATGTAACGGTCCATAAAAAATTTAGTTCGGTACATTTTCTGTATATAGGGGCCCTGGGTTCGATACATTTTCAATATGTTTTCGGTACAGTGAAGGAGACCAGTGAAGGGAGGAGTATTCGTGCATTAACAAGCACCCCACATGTTATGTATTTTTAAATATTCAATGCTCGTTTATGTTAAACACTGTAATTTACTGAGTGTTATTGAACATCTCACAGTATTCCCTGAGGTGCTGCGAACGTGACCTCACCGTAATGCTGTAGCAGAGACGGTGAAGGACAAGAGGAGCAGGTTCACTTGATCTTGACAACTTGAGTTAAAAAATAAAAACCTTTTGCTATAAAGGAACCCGTGGACTCTTTTGTGCCACAACGCTGCGACATACTGACAACCGAAAGTGAAACTTAACATGCGTCCAACGTCTGATCGTGCTTCTGTGCCTCATGTTGAGAATTCACAACTGCTGAAAGTAGATAGAGGAAACATTGCGCAACAACCCTGCTTCCAGAGTGTTTGTGTTCTTCATATAAGTGTGGGCAGCTGTGGCGCAGTTGGCAGAGCAGGTCGTCCAATAATCAAAGGGTTGGTGGTTTGAATCCTGCCTCCACCGGTCCACATGTCAAAGTGTCATTGGGCAAGACCCTGAACCCTAAATTACTCCCAGTAAGGCCTTGCATGGCCATGGCCGCCCATTGGTGTACGAATGTGTGTGTGAATGGGTGAATGTGAGGGTTTGTAAAGCTCTTTGGGCACCATGAAAGTGTGGAAAAAGTACTGAGCATTTACTGTTTATAAGCTACAAGTATTCATTCGGTACACCTCCGTATTGTATCGAAGGCCCCAAACCGAGAAGGTCAAGTACAAACGAGTGCACCGTTACACCTCTACTACCAATACAGAACATGTCCAGTCAAACTTTGGGTGCATCAGCTGGAATAAGTTTGATCAAACTCCAGACTCTTACTCTTGTGGTTCTGCAAAGAAAATTCAGCAAAAGGAACATCTGAGTAATCTATGCAACAGAGGTTATAAAACCAAAGCCTGCACAGCTGACGGTTTTCACAGTCCTGCACTCAACGATGATGATTATGATGATGACCCCAGGCCAACTCTGCATTATTAAAGATAATGATCATTATCAAAGTACCACGTTTGGTTTTCTAATGCATTTCAATTGACTTTCCCTATGACTCTTTCCAGTGATTTTCCCACAAACCCCTGCGGCCCAGAACTGCTCCCACAATACCCGGCGGGGTGCCATGGGGCCCAAACAAAAACCCCTGGGCGGCCGCTCTGCAGTTAAACATGTTAAAGAAAAACACTGGAGGAACTCTCCCTCCTTTATGCACCTCTTTCTGGATTTCAGTCTTTATTTCGTTTTTTGGACTCCTCCTCTAAGAACACTCCACCGTTTTCCTGCTCTTACTTCATAAGAGGGACGATTGGAGGGGGGGTTGAGGAAAGAGGAGGAAGAAAAACAGCAAGAGGAAAAGACGCTTGGTGATTGATTAGAGGCAGAGAGGAAAAAACGCTAAAGTCTCACATGAAACACAGCAGCAGCTAAAGACGACTCCGTTCACACTCATTAAGGAGCACTTTCCAAAGGCTCCACCGCAAATACCCCCCCGAAAAACACCGACTCCTCTCCTCCTGGAGCACTCCGTCAGGGTGGAAGTACCATTTTCTTCTATAAACACTCACAGACACAAACACTTGTCCGGTCGCTGCCGAAAAAACCCGGTCGATGCCACCGACTTTCCACTAAATATAGACGTGACTTTGATACCAAGATGCAGGACCAGAAGGACAACATCAACACGACCCCTGTTAGTCCGTCCTCTCACACAGAGATCAAATGTAGACCGATTGATTTGTTTGCGGGATGTGTTGTCCCTGCACGTCTTGGGGAGTCGGGTCGGGTCTTGCCGTTCCTTGCTGACCTGGAAACTACACCGGTCCATTCGTAAAAAGGCGTCACAAATCTTTCATTTATGGCTGGAGAAAGATGCGAGATTAACCCTTTATCAGGCAAGGGACTATTTTTGGGCATTTCCGCATACATTACAGTGACAGCAACAGTTACAGTAAGTCAGCAATATGAGGTCCAATGTGGTCTACAGCAGGGATTCCCAAACTTTTAAACTTGTTGGAGACTGGGAACCCCCACTATCCCCAAAGTGACTGAAACCTAAAAAAATAAGTCAACTGTGCGCACAGAACTCACGCACTAAAAGACTTATCCAAACATGGCCATAACAACACCAAAGAACAGAAAAGTCCGACAGCCATGATACTGTGGCATATATCTGGGTACAGGACATTTCCCTCATTGTGTTCTATTTTATGTGCATGGGTTCAAGGTGAGTTTTGTGTTAATGTTTATTTATTGAGGTTGATGTGTCTGTTTTACAACATTTTTTGGCCTAGAAGTGTTCAAGGAGAGCACAATCAGCCGCAGCCAAATCATTTCGTGACACCCCCCACATCGAACATTGACATGTGCATCGTCCATTAAGCACTCAAATGTCTTTTAACCCCTTGTAGATGATTGTTTTTGTAATGGGCAGCTGTTCAACACTATGTGTATCTATATTACCTGTTCACCTATGACCGCTGACGTTCATGGATCCTGTTTCAGTAACGGTGTTATTCATTTAATGACATTTCAATTGATTTTTGGATCATGTTTTAGTTTGGATTGTTGACAGGAGAAACTAATCAATAGTAACATTAATAAAATAATCTACATACCTGAGACTGGACAGTTTATTTTATTACTGTTATGACAATCATGAAAATGATGGTTAATGTCACTACTTTGCATCACAGTTATTGTATATATCATACTGAAATAACAATCTCCATTTAATTCAGCAATAACACAAATAATTGATTTTAAAGTATATAGTTGTAAATAAATGTAGGAAGTAAAGTGTTAAACAAGCACTTATTGCACTGGCTTTTAATACAAGTGTCTGACTTATTTATTTTATCCACCGGTCATGTTCTAGATGTTTTTTTGTCATCTATCCTATTATTTTGAACATTTTTTTTTTTTTTAAATCATATGATGTATTATATGTATATCTTTGTACAGCCTGCTTTGGGCAGCCTGTGTTATTTTAACTGTTCTTTATAAATAAACTCAACCTTGACCTGGAACAGGTGTTGTCTTTTATGGACAGTAACTGCTTTGTCTTGGTCTGCAGATGATCAGCTGATGTCTGGATTCAAGTGTTTTTAACAAGTTCTACATCAATGAAGATGCCACCATTAGAAAATATTATCTCCTTCGTAAAAAGAAACAATTAGTGCCATATGTTAGCACCAAAACGTTTGTGACAAACTGAAGAAGATGATAAATAAACAGCATTCCTTTGTACTTTTGGTGCCAAACAGACTTAAGTTCTGCATCATTGCCTTTTAATGGAAAACAAAACCTAGACAAAGATCGATACGACTGCACCAAAGACAAAAAACCTGCAAACTTGTTCAATTTTCCACCCAAGGGATCTCAACAAAGCCAAACAAATAAAGTCCATGTTATCTGCTCATCACCAACTCTAATCCTAATTACTACATCCCAACATAAAGCCGACTTCAGACACATTTCTGATCTCGTCAACCTCAACTCTGAGCGCCGGCAAACTTATGGAATGGGGGTTAAGAGCTTACTCATTGCACCCTGAGCCTTCTGGTATTTCCTATATAATGTCTCCGGCTCCTTGGGTTAAAGCACTTTTGCAGAAATGTCTGTCTGAAAGCCTTTTTATGACATAATTGCACTTTAACTCATTTTAATAAGTCATGTTTTACTATTTTACCTTTTACTATTAATCCATCTCACATTGTGGTTTAAATGTCACTCATGTCTTGATTGACCTTTTGTCTTGTTCGACTTTTCTGCAACAGAGCCAGCTTTCTTTCTTTTATAATTGAGGTATTACATACTTTGCTTAAAGGCATTGTACTGATCTAAACCCACATTTATTAGTTTTGGTTCATTTATTTGTGTATTTGTCGACCCTAATAGTTCATACTTAGAATGTGAATTATGGCAAAAATCGAGTGGATTTCTACAACCCGTTTTAATTCCTTTTTAATTTGTTATGTCTATGACTAGTTATGTCATGATATTTGCCCATATAAGGTCAAGATTTCCTGTGAACATACTGGAAATATGTCAAATCTTCAAGCCCATTACCTAAAATGTTCACTTGTTGGTTGTGTTAACGAACAAAAGTAGCTGAACGGGACAGAGCAGCACAGTCAACGACCTGAAGGGGGCGGGGCATAAAGTAGCTCATTTGCATTTCAGTGTCATTGAAGATGGACTTTCGGGAGTTGAATTAATGAAGAATTCAGACCCAAGCATAGCATTTATAGTTTATGTAGACCACAGAGAAATGTTTTAAAATGCATAATTCCATTTAAAAAAGCAAAATATCACTCCTTTAAAGAAAGTGCAACCGGTTAAAATGTTTTTGCTCGGGAAAAAAGGTGATTCCAAATAGCTGCAATTATTTACTTGGCTAGAATTAAATCAGAAAATGTGCTGTTGGCTTATTTTGTGCTTCTTCTTAAAAAATACAAACTGTTCTCTGTGTTTATTATCTCTTCTGGCCACCGCAAATCCATTTCAGATTATGTTTCACAAGATTTGATTCATTTTGGCAAAAATCCAGTGGGTTTCTACACCCCGTTTTAATTCCTACTCAATTTGTTGCATCTATAACTAGAAACATCATGACATTTGCATATATAAGGTCAAGACTTCCTGTGAACATTTCTCCGAGGATGACATAATTGTTTATCGGCAGCAGTGGTCGTAGTGCTGTTGGTTTATTTTGTGTTTCTTCTTAAAAACTCTGAACTGTTCTCTGTGTTTATTGTCTATTCACCACTGCAAGTCCATTTCAGATCATGTTTCACATGATTTGTTCCATATTCACAACAAGTGCATCTGTCTCGATGCAACAAGAAATGAACATGTCTTGAAAACTCTTTAAAGATATGTCTTAAAACCCTTTATGTAGACCAAAGGGAAATGTTTGAAAATCCATGATTCCATTTAAAAAAAGCCAAGTATCCCTCCTTTAATGTATTACTGTAAGTTTATGACATCTAGAATCGACCACCTTCAGTTCACACATGGTGTTTTGTCTCATCAAACCCAAACATCTTCATGAAAGTGTTCCGACACTTAAACAATGGCGACCTTTTGCGTCCCCGTTTGCTCCGGCCAAGTCTCTGCTCTGGTTTTGATGATGAAGGAATGAGGACAGGTGGGTTGGCGGCTCCAGACGCTCGGACACGCATGTAATGGTCATGACAGAAGGATTTAGAGCTGGAGAACACAACGCCACACTGCAGACATGCGATACCTCCTGACATCATCCTCCAGACAATGATGTCTCTTCAGAAAGGCAACATGCTCATGTACAGAAACGCCTCCGTCTCCACACACAAGAGCACTGGACACTAATCGGAATGTTCTACCCTGTGCTCAGGACAGAGAAGAGATTTTACACTTTATGTTTAAGGAAATCCAGTGAAATATACGCTCAAATGGACATGAAACTATGTGTATTATATTCGTCTTTTCCAAAATATGGCACTCAGTCAATAGTTTGTCCATTATTCCCAGCAAACCGTTGCTAGTCAAAGTTAGTCAAAGTTAGAATTCAGTGGTTTTTGTAGTCATACGGTATACAAGGGCAGGGTTTAAACAAGTATTTTCTAAAAGTTCTCACGGCACATTTTATTTCTTGCTCCAGCGAGACAGACGTACTTATGAATATGGAACAAATCTTGTGAAACTACGATCTGAAATGGACTTACAGTGGTCAGAATAGAAAATAAACACAAAGAACAGTTTGAGCTTTTTTAAAAATGGTAAATATACTGCATGTTCACACCTTCATGGTGCCCAAAGCACTTTATAATACCTCAAAATCACCCCCACACACACACACACACTCTAGGGTGAAAGTGTCCATTTCATGGATGTTTAATATATTTGGCCAATATATCAGTAAATTGTTTCCCATTGTTGGTATGTGATTGTTGTAGTTTACCATGTTGGTCTGTGTCACTTCCATTACCATTGTTGGTATGTAATTATTTGAAATATACTGTATTATAAATTATGCAGGCTATCAATTAGACAGTTACCATATGTAATATATATATATATATATATATCAGTTTTCCTTATCTGTTTACCAAGTTATTTTAGGACTTTAAACAGATGTGACTTCATCAGTAAGGAAGCAAAAGTAATGTGTTAAGTTTGATAAATGTGATGGGGGTGGGATTTAATAAGTTTTCTTCTTCCCACTCCTTTTTGAGCTGTACATATTGAATTTGTTTTGACATTCATTATACTAGTGTACATGGCATTTGTTATACTGTCTTGATTATTTTTTATTTTGTTAATGTATTTATTCTGTTATCAAATTTCTTGTACACTTAAAATGGTTTTGTTTTGTCTTTTTCTGCTCAAAACAAATAAACAAATGAAGTTAAATTAATGACTTTAAAAAACATTAATTAAATCTCTTAAATGTATGTGGGTTAATATACTCTACATGGACATAAAAGATATGAGTTTGCATTTTCTAAGTTCAGTTCAGTTCAGTTCGACTTTTCTCATTTGTGCGCATGCATGGTCTAAGGCAGTTCTAAAATTATTTGCAGAGTAAGAACAAAATCAGGTAAGAAAATATGGATGAATCCCAGATTTGTGCATCGTACACAGATTTGTGAGTACGCAGTGTTTGTGTATGAGGCCCAATATTAGCACCAGGTCACCAATCTGCGCTGCAAAGGTCCCACAAGAAGCACAAACTACAATCTGAAGGTCTGTGGTAAATGGTCGATATTTATATAGCGCTTTTCCATGCATTAATGGTTCTCAAAGCGCTGTACAATACAAGCCTCACATTCACCCATTCACGCACACACTCATACACCAGTGGGGGGCTGCCAAGACACTACCTCAGTACTCACTGGGGACAATTAAGGGTTCAGTGTCTTGCCCAAGGACATTTTGACATGTGGAAAGTTAGCGGGATTTGCACCGCCAACCCTCCGATCATTAGATGACCCGCTCTACCAACTGTGCCACAGCCACCCAACATCACCTATGACGAATTCAGTAAAGACCGAATATGAAAATAGCACTAACAGCCCTGTAGGTCATTTACAATAATAAAATTCATTAATAAAGATGTAAAACCTTTTTCAGAAAGGAGCCCAATTCATGTCTTGTCTTTGATTGTTCAGACTGAAGAAGCATAATACACTCACCGGCCACTTTATTAGGTACACCCAGTACTAAGGGTGTGTACTGGCAAGAATCTGGTGATACAGTACA
>JAPTGZ010000018.1:1377763-1390646 GCA_029814645.1 Fowleria isostigma
AATCACAGAAACAAAGAATAAAATTACTAGAAACAAAGAAAATCACAGAGGAAAATCACCAAAAATGAAAAAGAAAATTACAATATATATCGCAGGGTTCCTAAAAAAATTGCAATGTTAGTTTTTTCCAATATTGTGCAACCCTAATCCACATATTACTTTGCTTACACTACTGCATCACTAACATAATGTATCTCATCTCAGTTCCATACCCAAAGTAAGTACATCCTTCCCAACATAGACTACTAGCAGCTAGTAAAAGTATACTGACAGATGCATTTTTAATCCTGGTACTTGACTTTTTACTGTGGGAACAAAGGAAAAAGATCTGTGATAGAAGATCTGTGATAGCAGTTCAGCAAAGGATTAACTGACTTATCAGGAAATCATCATCAGCTCAAAAGAACAAATCAATACCAAAATGATTATGGATGCAGCCCTACATCTGTCCATGTGTTTTTCTAAAAAAAAAAAAAAATGACCATGAAAGACATCTAAATTCATCCAAAAAAACCTGCCCCGTCATCTAATTTACGGCTGGTTCAACCCCTCGCTGACCTTTCACCCCCCGTGCACTGACCTGGAAGTTACGTCCATTGGGGGCAGCCATTTCCTGACTCTATAAAGGAGGCGGCGGAACTGAAGGAGACTGAGGGTAAAAATGGAGGGGCAGAATCATTAACTACCAGCACAATGACCGCAACTGTGTCCGAGTACGGCCCAGCGTTTTGGAGAGGTCAACTTCTAAAAGATCTGAGGGCCCGGCAGCACACAGAGCCTTCACAGCTGAGGCAGAAAAACAAGAGTCCAGGCCGAGGCTCAGAAAGTCTATAAACAGCTGGCTGAGCTCACAAACAACAAAGGAGGAAAACTGCCGGGGGGGCACTCTCTGGTTTTTCCAACAACTCAAAGATGGAGCCAAATTGGACGGAGGGGCTGCTGTGTAAAGCGTTTATGATAATTTGCGTGCATCATTGTCCAAATCTTTAAAAATATGAAAAAACTGAACATGCTGGAAGCGTATCAAGGTCTCGATCCTTGGCTACCACTAGTAGAGTATTCAACCCACCCCTCAACCCTGACAACCAGCCTCCACAGCTCAGCCTCAGGGGAAGGGGGGGGGGGGGCTGGAGACGGGGGCTCTAGTCTGGGCATGACTGTTGTGGCTCTGAGCAGATCTGGAACTCTGACGTCGGCGTTTTCAGTCAAGGTTACGGTGAAGGACCGGACGGCCGGAGCAGACCAACCAAGCTCCAGAGCTAAGACGGAAGGCAGATCCTGGCAAACATCCAGCTGCTTTCCTTTTTGGTGCCAACCTCTCCTAAAATCTGAGCCGCGTTCAGTCCGCCGCCACAGATAACATTCATGATACTCTATCGATGGCGCTGTCCCAATGTCCCTGCAAGGACTGCACACAAAGGACCGGTGTTTGGCAATACTTCAGATAAGCCTCTGGCAAAGTCAACAGTGTGATATAGAGATGGGTGTGTGTGATGGATAAGCAAGAAAACGAAGTGGGAGGGACGCCTAGGAGGAGACGGGCAAGGACTGGAGGACTGGTCAGTGTCTGGAATTACTCTTGATCTTCTTCGTTCGCATCTGCATCAAGGTTGGGTAGGAACTGATTTATACGTTTGCATTAGGTGTTGACAGAGGTGGAATGGAGCGTCAGAAGTGACTCCAGATCTGATGTTTGCCTCCTACTATTCCAAAAGCCAACACAGAAACACTGACGGCAAGCGAGATGGTAATCATTTCCCTTTCATGAACACAACAAAACCATCTGGTGGCCAACAAATAACACACCAACAGCCAAATATTACACCAATAAAGGCTTTGACTGCAGGGGACAAGTGCACCAAATATGACAGCTAGGGTTGCAATACATGTTGCAAAAATATCAGTATCGTGATAAAAGAGTGTGCAATATTCATATCACAAAGACATGCAATAATTAATTAACTTTTTTCTTTCATTACAACAACCACCTGAAGGGGGTGAGGTGTGAAGTGACTCATTTGCATTTAAAGGGCCAGTGCTCAAAATGACTTTTCTGGTGTCATTACTCAGTAATAGGGTGAAAGATTGACCTGTGGAGTTGGATTGCACAATATTTCGCAAAAATGTTGATACAGTGATAGCAGAGTGTGTAATATTCATATCACAAAGACGTGGAATGATTTTTTTTTTATTTTTTATTAATTTCCTGTTTTCTACACCATGGGGTACCAGAGTGTTTTCTCTACCAGTGTAACATGAGAGTTTTTCTGGTATATACACTGAAGTAATGCTATTGCTGCTGGTTGAATGTAACTTTACATGTTATTAATGTTGAAAAGATGTGAATATTTTCACAACACAACTTTGGCCGTGGCCTGAACACTTACATTTATAGATTTTATTTTTCTATGTAGTATTTACCAAACCAGACATCAATAGAATATAGTTGAGTTAAAGCTCTTCCATGGTGGTATTCTGACACTTTAGTTATTATTAAATACATCCATGTCATTTACACATCGTTCTATGTGAATAAAATATCCAAATATTTGACTGTGTTTGTGTTGAAGGTCTTATGGTTCAGCATCACCAAGTTCTACCTCAGAATTTGGGTCACTGATTGGACCAGTACAGAATTTTGTCTTAAATTATAAATAATTGAGTGAGCATACAAACACTTGGTTCATTTTAACATTGTTAAGGAACATTTTTAGTAGTAGATAAAATTGGTATTTCTACAGGTGAACAAGAAATATCGCAATATAATCATTATCGCAACACTGTACACCCATATTGTAAATTTTGCCAATATTGTGCAGCCCTAATAGCAACCTGAAATGGAAAATAAAAGCCAGTTTGAAGACTCAGCATCTTGTGGTTTGTTTTTAACACCATTAAAGAATCTGTCCTCACCTTCTCAGTTACAATACACTAGTCTCTGGACACACGATACCAGAATAAACTGGATAAGATCATTAAAAAAGCATCAGAGATAATTGGCAACCCGTTGCCAGTCCAAACTAAGTGCCTTAGTGATAGCTTCTTCCCTGCTGTTATTAAAATTGTCAATAACACAGTATGAGCTAATTGCACTACTACTGTTTGTCGGAAGGGGAATGCGTTCTTTAATGTTGCCTCTGTTCTTGTGTTGCTCTTTTGTTTGTGTAGTTATTTTGTGGTGTCAGAGCATGTTGTCTTGTGCTTACTTGTATTTGCCTGGACTGAAGATAAAGTCCTCCACATGGGCTTGAAATTCTATGAATCCGAGTCAAAAATCTGGTAATTCGACTCTGATCTCAAACCAAATCTGATCTTTTCAATGCTGTTTTATCCAACTTCCATATGTGGTTTTAAATCAGATTCAGTCTCCAACCTCACTCTTAACAGACATGTTGATATTCATTCCACTTCTACAGTTACGGAAAATTTTTTAGACTATTAAAAGTCATCAAAAACAATGGTTATGCAATCAACTACAAGTCATTGGTTAATTGGGGTGGACATAGAGGGAACGACAGGGTCAAAAGAGTATATCATAGCAATTAAATGGTAAATTTAGAAAGAAAAGTCATGCATAATTCCATTAGAAGCAGATTATAGATAGATTATAGACTGTTTTGAGCTCTTCTGATGGAAGAAAAGGATGTTTTAAAAGGGACTTGGTCTAATATTTTGACATATAACATCTGCAGGTTTGTAGATGTGAGCAAATGTTAACTAACCAACCTGTTCCACAAGGTGGAGGATGAGTTCACAAAGAGAAAAACTTTCAAAACATAGTTGCGGAAAAAAATGATTAGACCATCAAAAGTCATCAAAAACAATGGTTATGCAATCAAGTACTAATTCCTGTCAGTATCATGTGACTAAAATAGACAGAAAAGAAAACATGGAATGTCTAAATGCACTGTTTTTGTCAGTACAGTACAATAGATATTGATGTAAGAACTGATGTGATTTTCATTACTATCAAGAAAACCACAGAAAATGGATAAATATCAGTTTTGAAATTAAACTACTATCAGATATTTTTGTTGTTATCATTATATTTGTCCAAACAAATGTACCTTCAGTTGTGCCAGGCATTAAAATTAACAAGAAAATCAAGAAAATATAGGGTGGTCTAATCATTATTTTCCACATCTTGTATGTCACTCCTCTGCTGGTTCAGAAACACTTCCTGTGACTACCTGGCTTTACCCATTCACTACTGCGACATCTACTTCCAGCTTATCCCAAAGGTGTACGATGAGGACTCCATGCAGACCAGTCAAGTTCCTCCAAACCAAAGTGGGAAAAGCATTTCCTTTTTGGCTCTGGTTTTGTGTATGGATGTGCGGTCATGTTAAAACAGGAAAGAAAGATTTCCTTGTACGCATTAATCCTAAACTATGAAAACAGCTCCAGACATGAGCCAAAACACTCCAGGTGTTTGGGGCTTTTGGTATGTGATTTAAAGTAGTCTTCCATTTCTAGAGTAGTTATTAGCGATATAAACGAATAGGTCCGATTTGTAAAAACAAGACATGGCAAAGCTCAGTACTGAACAATATAACCATATTTTCTCCAATAAACTGCAGCATGTCTTTATTTGTCGAAGGATTATGTAAGAGGTAGGCCTTTATTTCGAATTATGTATTTAATAAGTAGAATTGGTCATAATTACTATGAAACTTGGCTTTGATGAGCTTCTATTTGCACTGTTTTAGTCACACCGTCCTCTCAACACCTCCAATTAAAAACCCCTCTGGGGTTTCAATGGATAGAAACTACTACTGCGGCCATATTCTCTTGTACATTTCCACACACTACACTTTGCTGGAGTCAACAATAAGGTACTTACAATGTCGTGTCTTCCAAGTAAATGAAGGTTAATGCAAAGGTCACCTCACTTTATTACTGCCAAAGGGAAACGCAGTTGGTGCATTTTACTCATTCTACCAAACACACAGTGGCTAGCATTAGCATTAGCATTAGCATTAGCGCACTAGGAACAGTGAGACCAACTCCAGGTCTTATCAGTACCAGTATCAGTGGTCAAGACCTTCAAGTACCAGTTTTTAAATCAATCCAGATGCCCAAGTGTGCAAATGGTGATGAAGTATTAGGCCTATAGACAGTTTTTCTGAACAAATGGTAGTAGTCCAAGAGGGAGCTACCTCACCTCCTTCACTGCTGAGAGCTGGTAGACAATGGCGTTGAGTAAAGACAGACGAGTGCTTCAAATATCCTGGAAAATGGACTTGAGTTTGGTAGTGTTAGAACATGTGGGGAAAAAAATCAACTGTTTTACAGGTTGCAGCAGTTTTTTTTTCCCAAAAGTAGCACCTGAGAGTGCCATAACAAACACCAATTATCAGTTGTTATTGTACAAATCAAAGTTTTAAAAGTTTTGAAATTTTCATTATACTTTATTTAGTTTTGACTTTTTGTATAATTCAGTTAGTTTTAGCAGATTTAGTAGTAGTTATTAATTGGTTTTTTTTTTCTTAAATGCCTAGTTTTAGTATTTAATTTCATCATACACGACAAGTGACGAGAAGTGGTGGACCATTAAATGCCACCAGCTAAAACTGCTCGAGCGAAATAAATTGATTTCGTATCAATCCGACACTGAAAAAGACAAAAACAAAATTTAATTTTATCCATAATTTTTTAGGTTTTCATTAGTTTTGTAAGCACACAATACAGTTTCAGTTAGTTATCATTTTTTTTTATTTTAATTATAGTTTGTATCTATTTCAATTAACGAAAATGTTTTTTCAATTCTAGTTTTCGTCATTTCGTTATTTTTTGTTAATGATACTAACCTTAGTACAAATGCTAATGAAACTGTTTGTATGAGGGCAAGTAAAATTTAAGTGTTGTTGAACCCAGAGTTTATCTGAGATTTTAAGACACGCGCACAGCGACAATGAATAAAATTAGACAAAACTATAAATGATCCAGAATTACAATTGTCGCTACTGATATGAACCGATTAACCCCTGTTGATCCACTAATCCATGTAAATTGATGTAAAGTATATTTATTCATCTTTTCATGGTCATTGGATATGACCCATTTGAGTGTTCAGACGCTCTATAGTTACCATGGAAACACTGTCATATTGTACAACATTGTTGGATCAATGACAGTGGATGGACACACATGGTTTATATTCAGTTAAGGATGGATGATGGATAGAACGATAGATGTTTTATTGATCTTGAGGGAAATTATCTATCCATCCATCAATCCATCCATCCATCCATCTCTTACAATAAATTGCAATAAACAACTTAAAGATGGTTAAATATAGAAAAAACTGTATTTGGGAAGCGCCACAAATGTCACACTTGGTAACATTATGGGTTAAATTTGTGCAAATGTAACTTGTGCTGAACTCACAAGCAAATTATATGACAGGCAGGAGCTCATCAAACCTTTATTTATTGCAGTCAGTATTGAAAGGCCGGCCTCATTTGTTTGTGTCAGCCAGTATTATCAGACATCCGGCTAATGATTGACTCCCAGAGTTTGAGGAAATATGGCAAGTGAAATTATAGGCACGAACATCTAAAGCCAAATCCGACGCTTTATTCATATCCCAGCTCTGTGGACGGATACTGGAGATACTGGCATGTACGTCAGTCAGTAAAAACAGCATCGGCAAGCAAAGAAACACCAAAGATGTCTGGAAACGCTCCCATCAGCACATAATCTGAAGGATCTGACAGCTTTGTTACGTGATTATGTTACAAAATAAAAATCTGATCAAATATTAATCTCACTCTGAGCCTCATAAATCCAGTATCAGTGGGAAGTAGAGACAAAAAAACCCCCCAAAAAAACCTGGGAGCCAAGTGAAGCTGTTGCCCGTCGTCGGTTCAGCTTCCTATCGTGGATCCCACACAGGGAGATATACATGCTCACGTAGAGCCAAAAATGGGATGAGTATATTTAGCATCACTTGCTTTTGATGTTCTCCCCCCCCCTCCCTCTTCCCTCTCTCAGCCTCCATCTCCTTTGCTTTCTCCTCTTGTAACGCCATCGCTGTGCAGATAAGAAGTGTTTCTCTCTCCCAGAGGACTGGAAATATCTGCAAGGACATTGTAAACACCGTAAACAGGGCACAACACCATTAAGTTGCCCATGACTCAGCGCTGCCTCCGTGATCCTAAGCTGCTGTCGCTGCCATCGACGCTCGCTCTTGAACAGATGCGCCGTGCTCGCTGTTCAAGGGGGGGGAGAAAAAAAGGCCGAATATGAAGCGTATTGAAAGATGTAGCAGCTTTCATGTGAAAATAAGGCCGGTCAGCCCTACAGAGAGCTGTTTTAACACCGCTCGCTGCTTTTTGTTGCTCTCGCTGAGCCGTGTCGTCTTTTTTTTTTTTTTTTTTTTTTTTTTTGCAGCTGCATGGTTTGGTTGGGGCTTAAAAAATGTCAATCTTCGGGACTTAAAAGCACTAAGGAAATGAAAAGTGTTACTGCGGCTCAAAACGGCCGCCTCCTACTGCATTTTATCCTCCACAACCGAAATTTCTGGCACCGTTTCAATCGCATATTTTTCTATTGCCCTCGAAGACAGCATGCCTACAGTTACCTAACTCGAATGTAGTAATCAAGACATTAAATAAAGGGTGTGATAAACCAGTTTGTCTTGACAGGAAACACATTTACTTTTCTATCTTTGCAAAGACTACACGTATTGTTCTCTGGGAGCATAATAAAAGTGCAGCTGAATGCAACATGTTCGGGCCCCGACTCTGGGAGTTCTCAAAACCTGCTCCGGGGAAATTGACAAAACTATAAAGTCTTTAAAAAAACAGATTGAGGAAAGAAAAGAGTACACAGAGAGTCGTAAATTCTATGATGGTGTTATTGAATGAGCAGTTAAACTCAGTGTTTGATAAAAGCGGCAATTATTGAAGAGCAGGATAAAGCATTTCCTTTAGTTTTCCCCCGGGAAAAAACATGAGGTAGTTGAATTTAAAGCCATGTTGTGGATGAATATTACTTTAGCAGGTGTATATACTTGTACGTATTAGGACAGAATCACCATAATTTCTAACACAGAATGAAGACCATATGGAAGTATCAACTACTACCAACAAGAGTCGGGTGAAAATAGCCAAAAATATTGTGAAAATAAATGCTCTCATATCAGTCTATGTCAATAACTGTCAAAACAACAGTCAAAATCATTATTTCTTTCCTGTTTAAAGGGCGTATTAGGATAGAATCATCATTATTTCTAAGATGGAATGAAGATTGTATGGAAGCATCAACTACTACTAAGAAAAGCTGGGTCAAAATAGGCAAAAATATTGTGAGAATAAACATTTTTATGTCAATCTCTGTCAAAACAACAGTCAAAATCATTATTTCTTTCCCGTTTAAAGGACGTATTAGGATAGAATCATCATTATTTCTAACACAGAATGAAGACTGTATGGAAGTATCAACTACTATTAGGAAAAGCTGGGTGAAAATAGCCCAATATATTATAAAAATAAACATTCATATCAATCTCTGTCAAAACAACAGTCAAAATTATTATTTCTTTCCTGTTTAAAGGCTGATTATTGGCTCTGAGTGAATGTTTACAATGTAAAAGTTATAACAAAAGGAGCGAGAAGGACCAGATGAACTGACGATGGATGGACGGAGGAAGATGTAACAAGATAATCCGACTCAAAACGTGTGACAACAAAAAAGTATGAATAGAGATAATGAAACAACATATGAGACACAAGTTTCATAAATTCTATTATTGTGTTATTGAATGAGCAGTTAAACTTAGTGTTTGATAAAAGCGGCAATTATTGAAGAGCAGGATAAAGCATTTCCTCTAGCTTTCACCAGGGAAAAAACATGAGGCAGTTAAATTCACAGCCATGTTTTGGATGTGGAGGTGAATAAGGTAACCTGAATATTACTTTAGCAGGTATATACTTGTACGTATTAGGACAGAATCATCATTCAGTCCAACACAGAATGAAGACCATATGAAAGCATCACCTACAACTAAGAAGAGTTGGGTGAAAATAGCCCAAAAATATTGTGAAAATAAACGTTTTCATATCAATCTATGGCAATAATTGTCAAAACAACAGTCAAAATCATTATTTCTTTCCTGTTTAAAGGATGATTTTCAGTTCTGATGAATCTTTACTATGTAAAAGTTATAACAAAAAGAGTGAGAAGAACCAGATATTTATTAAGAAAATGAGTGCAATTTTAGCAATTTATGTCATTGTTTTGCCTCAGCTTTTAATTTTCACATGCTCATTACAACTTACAGATCACAGTGATCTATAAATACACAAAACATTTAATAACAGGTAGAATACTGTTAAAAATTGCACCTAATTCACATTTTTTGTAAAAGGCTAGTTTGTAAATGTAAGCATTTATGTGTAACTTTACTTTTTTACACTAAAATAAGGAAAAAAAAATTGCAGTTTCATTATTTATAGTTTATTCTGATAGTATTTCACTGGTCTGACCCACTTTAGATTATTTTATTATTTTAACATGCTTGATTGTTCATATCTTTAATGTAATTTTTGTATTTAACTGATTCATCCCACAGGCTGGATTGGACCCTTTGGTGGGCTGGTTTTGGGCCCCGGGCCGCATGTTTGACATGCCCTGAGTTAAAGGGTTAAATCCAGGTGGGGACTATTTTTTGAGTATACCTTTTTATCAATCCTTCTTATAATGAAACGATACAAGGTTTGATGTTTAAAAGTCCTGGTAATGATTGTTTTTACAGTTACTTTAAAGGTTATTTCCTTAAAATTACATTACCACTGGCTGAAAATCCTCTGGTATTTAGCCGCTAATTAGACCTGAGATATTTCCCAGGCCTATGTGATGTAAAATTAGATAATAAATCTCAGCCTGAATATTACTAAATATTTATGAGTCACAAAGTGTTTTCCTTATTTGTCTAATTACTTGTGTGGCTCATGGGGATGGAATTTGGTGAATGAACGATGAAAGCATTCCCAGGGCCAGGAGCGTAGCTGTGGTTTTCCCTCGCAGGTAATTGGCTTTAAAGACGCCGGATCTGTAAGTGATGCCAAGCCGTCGTGAGCGAGTCACATGACAGGATTTGAAGGCTTGGAGATAAAAGTTGAGACAATGTCCGGGGACGTTCGAGAGCCGACCTCGTGTTCCTGATCAGTCAGACAGCTCAAAGCTCCGACTTTTACAACAGAGACGCCATTCACGACAGCGACGGACATGTTAACCCAGTCACCGCGAGGCCAACGCATGACACCGATCTGAACCAGACCAATGAACTCACATGGATGAAGGTCCTACACAAAGAGACGACTACGAGGACGCAGCGTCATCTGGACACTGACATTCCACTAAAAATCACAACAATGGACCCAGAAGTCATGGAACAACCTCCAGCATCCGAGACTCTGTTTGAGTTAGAATTTCATGTTATTGATTAAGGTTGAGTTGGGCGATCACTAATAAAGATGTATCCATTAATTATAGAAATATACAATCACACAACGGGAGCATTTGCAGAGTTACAGCAGCATAGGGATAGTAATACTAAGAGCAAGGACTAAAGTAGTGTAAAATACAGTCGTGGAAGAAATTATCAGACCATCAAAAGTCACCAAAAACAATAATTATGCAATCAAGTCCTAACTCCTGGGTGTATCGTGACTAAAACAGACAGAAAACAAAACATGGAATGTGTAAAAGCACTGTTTTTGTCAGTACAATGTCACAGATATTGATGTAAGAACTGATGTGATTTTGGTTATTATCTATAAAACTATGGAAATTGAATAGATGTCAGCTCTGAAATCCAAGTACTAGGGGATATTTTTTATTGTTATTATATTTGTCCAAACAAATGTACCTTTAGTTGTAACAGGCATTAAAATGAATATGAAATTGAAGAAAACATAGGGAGATCTAATCATTTTTTCCACGGCTGTATATGAACTGAGACTCCTTCGAAACAGTAATAATAAATACATGTAAAATGCATGTTAACGACTCTGTTAAACATATGGCCCGTGTGCCAAAACTGGCTCATAAAGGGTTCAATCTGGCACATGGGATGAATTTGAAATTACACAGGAGACACCAACAATCAACATCTCATCTTCCTTCCGCTTATCCGGGGCCGGGTCGCGGAGGCAACAGCCTAAGCAGGGATGCCCAGACTTCCCTCTCCCCAGACACTTCCTCCAGCTCCTCAGGACGGACCCCGAGGCGTTCCAACAATCAACAATTAAAAATAATTTACTTCAGATCTCAAGTGGATCAGACCACTAAAATGTGACAATAACAGATAAGGATGTCCCGATCCAATCTAAAGATCACTATCAGCTGCAGATCTGGACCTGGTTCTAGGGGAGCGGGCAAAACCCCCTTAAATAAACATCCTGCCCCCTCAAATTAAAAGTTTCCGAAGGTATGTTAAAGGAAAATGACCCCCACAAAAGCAGGAGACTTCGAGGAATTAGTAAATCGTCTTAAGTTTCCCTTTCACTTTGTATAGTCTTTGCGTACTAATTGCGAGTATAGCCCGCCAAAAGTTCTAACTTGGCCCATAATATGAATTTGGAAAACACAAAAGTTCTTAAGAGTCAAAGTTGTCATACTTATTTTAGTTCAGGTTCCACATTCAGTCCAATTGTGATCCCAAGTAAAATAATAGCTTAATAAGGTATAAATAATGACTACAAATTTAAATTAAAATTTCAAAGTAAAAAGTATCGGTATCGGATTGGTATTAGCAAAAGTAATTATATAAAAATTGGATCGGAAGCAAAACAATCCAGATCAGGACATCACTAATAACTCCAAAATTTTCCTCTTTGTTTTAGTGTAAAACAGTTACATTACATAAAAATGTTTACATTTATCAACTATCCTCTCACAAAATATTTAAATAACCTAAATAAATATGAAAAACCTGAAGAAGTAAGTGCAATTTTCTCAATAGTCTGCCTGTTAATGAACATTTAGTGTATTTGTAGATCCATTGTGTGTGTGTGTTTAGTAATGAATACGTGTAAATTATAAAAACTCAAGCATAATATTGTCAAAATTGAGGTTATTTTACCCACACCATTTCAGGTTGTTCATGTTTTTTACATTTTTTTTTAAAAAGAATAGTTTGTGGATTTAAACATTTTCATCATATAATTTCACCGTTTTCAGTCTAAAACATAGCGAAAAGTTTATAGTTGATATTGTGTTATTATTTTACTGGTCCAACCCATTTGAGATCATATGAGGCTGAATGTGGCCTTTTAACTAAAAATGTGTTTGACACCCCTGGACTATAAATAATAACTGTACATTCTAAGAAAATACTGCAAAGTTGAAGAAAAGTCATGTGTGTATGTGTGGATGTATGAGGTCTAGTGGATGCAGTGCTGATTGATTTATCCATTTCAGTATTTTACTTTGACTTCGGTTCAATAGTTATTTAGTTTGATACTATTTTTAACTTCATTACAAAGTTCTTTCAGTTTTTCCTCTATCAGCGTTTTTTTTATGGTTGGAGACTATTATTGTTATATCCATCTTTAAAAATCCACTAATGGTCAACCTCAGGGGTTTTTCCTGCACAGATAATTGCAACGTGGCCAAGCTCTGTCAAACTCTGTGCCACCTCAGCCCTCAACAAAAAATATGAGTCTTAATGGAAAACACTATTATCTAACTACAGTCACACCGCGTACACGTCCGTCTGTTGTTGATGGGGTGTTCTTTATTGGTTTAGAAAATAAGGTGACATTTTGTAGAGTGGCGAAGCTTTAACCACCCCGATCTCTATCTTCATTCAAGATCTCATCAAGTACTGCCCTTTATCTAAACCCGGAGTTCCCAAACTTTTAAACTAACGACC
>JAPTGZ010000018.1:1531361-1544680 GCA_029814645.1 Fowleria isostigma
AAAAGTACTTTAACAACACTTTGCATACAACTTCCGGTAAACAAAACAATATATGAACTCAAAACACATACCTTTCCTAAAAGAAATTTACTTATTTAATACTGTCACACTGAAATCGTATTAAATTTTAACCCTTTGTATTCCACTAATGAACTTATGGTATTTATACTATTTATTATTTTAACTTTTTAACACACCACCCATCACCTTATTTGCATCGGGCTACATGTACACAGCCTTAAAAAACACACAACATACTGAACTAAAGGTGCTGTAAAGGTTAAAGTTACTATTTTGGGGTCAGACTTACTAAGATACCATTTTACGTACTAATTTCCGTGGGCAATCTAGAATTTTGCGTGAGGGGTTGAACCTTGGTTTGCGGGTGATTTGTCAAGATTGGGTATGCCCGTGACCACAGGTGAAAATGTATTAGAGACCATCCTATTTAAATGAGGATTTTGCGTGTGTTATGAACTGCGTGTGCATTGGAGATGGAGGAAGCATATGCCAGCATTAATGGAAACAGTCTGCTACAATGATCCAGATGCAAGGAAATGGAAAGTCGCCAGGAGTTTTGTCATTATAGGTATTGTGTTGGCGCCGTCCATAAGCTTGCGCACCTCAGAGACAGAGAGGTACCACTCCCACCAATTATCCCAATTATCTACCCACAGCCTCCCCCCCCTCCCCTTGTCTTACATTCATTCACACACCGGTCTATGGATCTATGTGCATAATTTCTGACATGACTGCCTCCAACATCTCCAAAATGATAGGGCTGTCATTTTGGAGACAAGGTGAAATGTTTCAACGAGTGTTTCCTCATTCACGCAAACCTCCTTTGTATGTCTTTTTGAGATGTGTTAAATATAGACACAGTTTCTATCAGCAAAATTGCACTTGGGTTTGATAAATTACTCTGCATGAGCTAAATTAATATATTTTCATTTTCTCCTCCCAGTACTCGCACAATTGCGTGTAAACACCTCATATTACACATTAATTTTACCAAATGTACTAACTAGCTCAAATGTGCTATTTTGCACCTTTGAAAGATGCAACCCAAGTGACCAAGTTGTCAGAAAATTAAGTACATATGTCCCTAAAGTCCTGTAACTACTACATGTATGGATCTACTTCAACCAAATCAATTAAAATAATCCAGTGATGCCTGCTAACAGCTAATTTAGCATCATAAATACAGATAGTACAGTGCTGAAAATGTGTGTCTTGATGCAACCCCTCCACATCATTAACAGCCTTACACTTTGTTTGAGAACTTCACATTCCCCTCAGAGAGAGATTTCACCTTTTGCTGGTTTTGGCAATAGGCGATGCCGCCGATGAATCACAGCCTGCAGCTTGTAAAATGAAGGGAATAAAGGAGGCAGAGAGGGCAATGAAAACACTCCCAGGGTTTTATGGTCCACTTCTAACACACACTGAGTCTGGTCAATGTGATGTGGGAATCCAGCAGAGAAACAGAAGACAGACGCAGAAACATGGACAGGAAACAAAGACAGAAAACAAAGACAGGAGGGGAAAATTTAGCAGTTCTGGGTTTAATTCTTCAGTTATTTTACCTGACACGCTCAGTGCAACCATAATCATGACTTCGTTTTCCCTCCAAAGTCTCAGTATTTCACCTTCTTTGAGATGCAGAACTAATAAGGCATTAAAAGTACTCCATAAAAAAATGCTTCGTTATCACCACTGTAGCATCTTAAAAAATTACAAAATGCTGAGTTTTGACAACCTAATTATATAATTCAATTTACGAGCTCTTTTCAAAATTATTAATAACACTGCTCCATCTCCATTAAAGAAATTTATTCAACTCTGTTCAGAACAAACCACCCGGATTTCTCGATCCACGGCTCAGAACTGTGTAATCCCTAAAAGATGTTCTGCCTTTGAACAGTCGGCCTTCTCTTTGAAAACCATCAAACAATGGAACCAGCTGCTGGACAGTCTGAAATTGTCTATTGATCTGAATAGTTATTCACAAAATTAAAAAAAAAAAAAACATATTCTCATTTCCCAACTGTGCCAACATGAGATGCATTGACATGTTTTTAATATACAGTAATGTTATATATTCTCTGGTAAACATTGACTTGACTACCAATGATTTGACTTTTTAAGCATGATTTTAAATTTGTGTTCTGGGAATGAATTATGACTGATGTTATTTTATTGCAATTATGAGCTTAGGTTAGTTTGTGTATTGTACGTGATGTAAATGTTCTGTATTGTGTACCCCTGCCCAGAGACAGTAGATAGAAAATAGCTGATAGCTAAATCTGGTACAAAGCATCTCTTCTCTGTGAGATTAATGTATTTGTGCATAGTCCCTGACAAATAAACAACAAACTAAACTAATAAAGCAGGTAAAGTCTGACATTTTGCATGTTTTCTTTCACTTTTAAGGGATACAGGTCTGCCACACATGGGATGAATATGTGTCGCTTTGGAAACTGACAAAAAAACCCAAAACAAACGAAAGTAGAGAATCTAATAAACGTGGTGTGTGAGATTGGAAAAGTATTGAAAGCTTGCACGATGTTTTTCTTAAAAAAAAAAAATCAAATTTCAGGCAATATTATTCTATATTTGTGATTTCCTCTTTTCACTCTTCAGTGTTTCTTTACCTGTCAGTCTCATTAGTGCATATTTTCCAGTTTGCTTGGTTTTAACAACAGTTTTTGGGAATCTTGTGGTTCAGAGGATTCCTGTATGATTTCCTCAGGAGGGAAGTCAGAGTCGTTTACTGGATTGTGACAGAACAGCAAAAAAATGTCGATGAGAATGAGGGAGAGGGAATTGCAATGTCATCAGTATACAAATAGACACTTTGAATATAAAATACAGCTGGAAATAATTTATTTTACAAAGTGTACAGTAGGGCAACATGGTGGTGCAGTGGTTAGCACTCGTGCCTCACAGCAAGAAGGTCCTGGGTTTGATTCCAAAACGGTGCTGTACCTCATGATGAGTACATGCAGTCCATGCAGCTGTAAAACTGAAAGTGAAATTTAACAGTGATATTATGCTTTTTTAGAATGGAATTTTGCCTTTAAAACATTTCCTTGTGGTCTACATAAACTGTAACTGCTATGTTTGGGTCTGAATTCTTCATTAATTCAACTCCACAGGTCATTCATTGGATTAGAGAGGTGATGTTGGGATTGGATCTAGAAAAAATGAGATACACAGTACATGGGTTGGAGGAGGTCACAGTTCATGACTCATATTAAGAGTTTGCCTTTTGCCTGACTCATTGTTTTTATCTATTAATGTATTTATTTTTCTTTCTCTTTGACTGCCATCCTAGTCTTCTCAAAGCCCATATTTTGATTGTTGGACTTTTTTATGTGCTAGAGGTCCAGAATGTTGGGGTTATGACCATGACAAACACAGATTGGTTTGAGTCTTTTTATGTCTGTTTTTTGTATTTGAGTACATTTGTCTTCTTGTTTTAGTGTTATGTTTTCCAGTTGGATTTGTGAAGCTTTATGTGGATGTGTTTGTGGCAATACCGCCCATGGGGGCTAGGGGGCAAGTCTACAACTCTTATAAAAAATGTTTAATAAAGTCCCTTTAAACATGCTATGGAAAACAGACGTTCCTTAGACTTTGTTTGTGTGACCCTTGTGTTTGAACACAACCATTCAGCTCATATACAGTTACCTTTATGTGGATAATAACCGGCTGGCCCCCTGGTATTAAGTCTGGACACGAACCAGTGAGGTGTTGTCATTCAGAATGTCCGGTAAAGATCTGGACACGCACCGCCTGAAGGGTTGAGGGGAGGGACCGGAGAGAAAGCTGTGAGTGCACAATTGATGACACAACACAAGAGGCCAGTCTTCATTGAAGAGAATGGCTAATAACTGGAGAGATTCAGAAATTCCTGACCTCCTCATAGCGAGGACTGATTTAGAAATAATTAAAGCATAACCGGGACAGCATGGGATTTTGTCGTGTACGACCGCATCACCGAAAAATTGAAGAAGCTCGGAGTGCACAAATCCGGTTTCCAACCCCCAGACAATCAATCCGGAGAATGTCCCTTATATCTGAATGTAGGCGAAATGGACATGGTCCGGAGCAGAGTGGTATGTTTGAGAGGTGCTTTAATGATGTCAGTCTTGTTGGTATGGAAAAAAATGATAAAGTTGTAAAAAAAAAAAAAAAAAAGGATTAAATAAGTTTAATGGTTCCATCTTCACACTCTGAACATATTGTGGACAGACAGTTATGATAACATCTCCATGACTTTCAGGCGTGTGGTCCTTCAGTCTACAGATTTTCAGTCGATACTTCAACAGTTTTACAATAAACTCACACTTTATTCATTTGGAAAACTATCCTTTGAATTGAAAAACTTTTTCTGTGGAAATATTTTTTTTTCCTGGTCTAAGGGCAGACTTGGAATAACTGGAAAGGGTGGGACTTCGTCTTTCTATAGGTGAGAGTAGGAACATGCTTAACCAGTAAAATCAGAGCTTTTCCCTTTGGTTCAGCTCCGTTCTCATCAGATGTTGTCATTGTTTTGTACTGACTCTCCATAAGACATATGAAAAAGGAAATTCAGGAATGGGGTTGAACAGGAGTTGTTTTTCCTGGGATTGGAATAGTACAGGAATATTTATGTGGGAGTCGGATGGGACAGGAGTGCATAACCGTCCCTCTAGCTTCAACCTGTCAGAGCTTTTACCTCAATGTCAAAACACGACATAACATTCTACAATATTCATCTCTCAGTGAACATATTGTCCCACAACACTTTAATTGTGAACAGGATGTAAAATGGTTACATAAGACAATTTAAGTCAAGAAGAATACCACACAAAAACAACAAATCCATCTTGTCACAACTACACAATGTGCCAGTTAGCAGAGTGACTGTTTCCATCGCATCAATGTGTTCCAGATCAGTCCTGTGTCACATTGTGTTCTACTCCGTCCATCATCTTACACTACATTTACAAACACAAATCTACTCCAGAATATAATACCTGAAAATCAGAGCCATGTGTTCTTATTGATTTTTAGTTTTTGCAGGACTGTAGTAGGCTCAGTTTTGTTTTTTTTGTGCATGTGGTTCTTCACCGCTGCCTTTCCTTAGGATCTAAAACCATGTTCTCACGATTTCTCTCCTGTGTGAATCTGCAAAGTACAAGATAAATTCTAATGCAAATAACCTGCAACATTTCAACATAGGCAGCGGTCCTGGAATGATTGGGTGCAAATCTAGGAGGGTACTGTCATGATATAACATGGATTTTTATTGAAAGAGCCAACAACTTCAATCCTCCAGAAGAGCAAAATCTCAAGAGATGGTAAAATTAAAAACATACATGGCAGGGTATAGTGCAAGACATATTTTCTCCGTCAAAAACCTTATTAGTTTCGTGAGTAGTAGCATTTTAATGGTGCATCTTGACATCAGATCCAGGGCATAATGTCAGTAAATGAAAATAAAATAAAAAAAAAAAAGACTTCTCATTTTGGTCCATAGGTTCTACTAGTCCTATGTAAAGTGGGATTAACACTAACTTAGATTTTTGATCAAAGGTGGGTAGGGGTCCCAATTTGTTGGATCACCAATTGGTAATTTATTGCCACATAAGAAAATAAAGTCATTATATTTTAGAATAAAGTAATAATATAATGAAAAAAAAGTCATAGCTTTAAAAGATTTGTTATTTAATTAATGTCATACTTTTCTGTGATTAAAGTCATAATGTTCTAAGAATAAAGTCACAATATAATGAGAATAAAGTTGTAGTTTTCAAAAAACTCATTATTTAACAAAAATAATGTTGTACTTTTATGAGAGGGGGGATAATGTCCCAGCAATTTGGTTGGTCCAGTTCAACAGAAGTAAAGTTGCTGCTTCCCTTGTTGTATTTGCTGTAACCAGAAACTATTGACTTTATTCTCAAAATATTATGACTTTGATCTCATAAAAGTATGACATTAATTTCATTAAGTTGTTGATTTTTTTTTAACACAATGACTTTATTTTCATTATATCATGATTTTATTCTAAAATATTCTGACTTAATTCTCATAGTAATTTTATTATCTTATATCTTACTCTTATATTTCTTATATGGCCCTAATACGTCATCGTAATAAAGAGCATAATGTTTGTGGGATTAACGTGGACCTGAAAACATGATCACATTCTAGTGCTGAGGAACCTTTTAGAACAAGTCATGTGACTCCCTTGAAACAAAAATACAACAAAAATACAGAGAAAAGTGTCTCAGTCTCAACAAACTGGGTAGATGTCTCCAGAATTGGTCCAAGTAAATCATGTGTTTTGCATTTGTGTCCCGTAGCGTTAAGAGCTAACTAGCATGTTTCTAGTTAGCTAACATTCCTCCACAGTGTTAGAAGTGATGTCTGACTTCTTTATCTTTCAAGCTGCAATCGATGGTGGAAGAGTCAGTAAAATATAGAGGTCATGCCAAATCTTGATGAATTTTGTTTGGATCATAGGAGCTGAAAATGTCCAAGAAACCCTATGTTACTGCATCAACAATAAAGAACACAATTATTGGAAAGAAGGAAACATTCACTCTATACAAAGAGGGAAAAAAAGATTTTCTACAGTTGACTTCTGTAACAAGAGAAGCCCACTCTTCTGAATAACTGTTTGATCAACCTCAATAAAAACAATCCCATTTGAACTTATCTTTTCTTTGTTTTGCTCAAATAAAGGTTTGTGTCATATTTGAAGATGGTCCCTCCAGGTGTTGTAGAGATAATGTGGTCATAAGACTGGAGAGGATAGACATATAGTCTGAAAACATTACACCTCCAGCTACAAACGTCACTGATGAGGAAGATGACAAAAGACTGTGAACTACAGAGAGGTCATGGGATTGCTCTGACGGTCCAAGAGATTTAAGATCATCTAGATAGAGCAATGAGATATTATATTCATGGTTGTGTATTCATTAGTGTATGAACTCCTGCAAATAGGAACTGATGTGTTTTTGTAACATAAAAATGTGTTGTTTATAGAGAGCTACAGTCATGCCCCTTCTGGTTGTGCTTTATTTATGAACAATATGGTTTAGAGAAAGGCAAGCACATTGCTGATCCTGACAAGTCAAAAAAAAAAATCACAGTTTGTTTTACAAGAAACTGTGAAGTAAGGCTGTGAAAATACATAAAATAGTAGCTCAAAGTCATGGAGATAAATGACATATTCCGTGACTGCTCACAGTTTCAAGATGTCTCTGCAGCTTCAACTTCACTAGACTAGAGCCATATTCACCTCTGCAATACTTTGTTTTCTTATTCTCAAAGATTGAGATCAGATGCTCCAAGGTAATGGCCAGATGTTACTTTACTATCTTTACCACATTTTTCTTGACTGGTAAAATTATCTGCTAGATATAGTCACGGCAAAAAATGATTAGATGATCAAAAGTCATCAAAAATAACAGTTACGCAATCAAGTACTAACTCCTGTGTGTATCATGTGACTAAAACAGACAGAAAAGAAAACATGGAATGTCTAAAAGCACTGTTTTAATGTCAATACAATGCCATAGCTATTGATGTAAGAACTTTCAGTGATTTTGTGATTTTGGTTATTATTAAGAAAACCATGAAAAATGGATAGATATCAGCTCTAAAATTAAACTACTATGAGATATTTTTGTTGTTATCATTGTATTTTTTCCAAACAAATGTACCTTTAGTTGTACCAGGCATTAAAAAAGAACAAGAAATTGAAGAAAACATAGGGTGGTCTATTTTTTTTTCCACGACTGTAGTTAAACATCATATGTGTAAATTGTGGTACAATTGAAGTTTGGTCCAATAAGTTAGAGAAGAAGGGACGGGACTTTAGTGGGTCAGCTCAGAATCTCAGAATTAGATGTAAATGCACTTCTACTGGCCACCGTAGGAGAAAGTAGGGGGGAGAATCGTTTGCTTTCAATTCACATCTTCACCACGAAATGCCACTAGAAATCACCCATTGTATCTTTAATAACAATGACATACAGTGCTCTAAAAATAGAACTCCTGACAACTGAAGTCACTCAAACACAGATAATTTGTTATTTTTACTCTGTATTATTACTGATATGTGATTCATCACTCATTGTCATAAAGGTGCAGATTTACTCAGTTTTACTAATATGAGCTAAACAGCGTGCTTTGTTAACCTGTCATTTCTGACTTGATTTTCAGAAAGAAAATCACTGAACATTGAACAAATTAAAGCACCATAGTGACTTGATTCTCATGTCAAAATTACAAATAAAAAGGTGTTTGTATTTTCCTCCTACTCAGGAAGGTCATACACAACATTTATAAAGGACACAATATTCCTTCTCTTTTTTGTGAAAATAATAAAAGGAGATAGTTTTCATCAGATACATTTTCTATCAGCAGTGAAGCGCACTAATGCCATTACTGAAATAAACTGCATAAGTTCTGTCAAAGCCTCTGTTGTTGCTGAAAGATGCCCAGCAGGCAGCGGCGGTTGCTTTGCATCTGCTTCTTATTCTTACTTTTCAGATTCGTTTTAGAAATAATGATGAATGAATGCAGTATCTGTTGTTTCTGACCACAATAAAAGGCCGAAAAGTGAAATGTGGTGAATGTCAGCTCATCCTCTGAGTAATGCTCCAAGTAGAGATGGGCGACATGAACGAGAACATCATGTTATTAAAAGGGGGCACTTAACTGAAGCAGAAACGGCCATGAGACAATACGGTAGCATTCAACTACTTCATATTCAACATTGACATTTGACATTACTACTCGCTCAGGTCATGTGTTGTGAGAAAACGCAACCGTGAGATTGGCAATATCAGGAGAAAATGGGATTGTGAGAGAAAGTGCCAGAAACTGTTCTGACATTTAATGGGAGATTCTCTTAAAGCGTAATTCTCCTCCTCCTCCACTCTCTTCCTCCATAGGTCTTCTCATAAGTTAATAAAACCAGTTAATATCTTTTGCATTCTCATTTATTATGTTTTTATAATTGTTATTTTCTTAACCCCCTTTACACAGAGGTGGCGACCATTGAGAGATTGTTGAGGGATGAAAAAAATGGCCAGATCTTCAACAATCTTTCAGTGAGCACTCAGCAATCACTAAGATCTCTCAATAATCTCTCAATGATCTCTCAGTGACCTTGCAGTGATCTCCACGGTCGCCATGGTCTCCTCAAAGTTTTGACTGGGCCCAAAACAATCTCTCGATAGCCAAAAGAAGTGATCTCTCCACAAATCCTCAATGAACCCTCAATAATCTCAACAATCTCCCAATGATCTCTCAGCAATCTTTTAATGAATGTCAAATTTTTCTACTCCGAAGGTAGAGATGGTTGAGAGATCAGTGAGGGAATAGGTATGACCATCTCGACAACCCCCCGCCTGAGCCAACTAACCATTGTTGTCAATATACAGAAAATTATCAAATAATCAGAATGCAATATGATATAGCCATTATTTCTATGTTTTGCTAATGTGCTTTGAGTTGTGTGAGACACTGACATCAGAGGTCAAAAGCTCCAAGAGGTGATCATTGGCACCTCTTTTAAAATGGGAAATAATAGATTCAGTTTGTTACGGAGGGTTTTTTGCTTAGCATTTAGAAGTGAAGGAATAGACGTGGTGTGGATAAAAGGTTTCATAGTTAGAGATAAGACCAAATACTCCCTGCGTTCAAGGACGTCCGGCCCCAACACAGTGGCTAAAAGCTAGTGGCTGTGGGTGAAGATAATGGGCACCCGCCCAGAAGAGGAGACCCTCCCAGGGAAGAGGAATAAAAGACTAGGGAAAGGAAAGGTCGGGGTTCCTAAGGGCTCAGAGAATGGAGAAGTGAGTGTCCTTTGACCCCTGACATTCAGTGTCTGACGGCTAGGGAAACTCTCCGTAACCTTGGGAAACAACAGATCTGTGTAAGATTGATTATTTCTATTTAAATGATTGACTCATTGATATTCTAAGATCCTGTTCCAGGTCTGTTTTACGATCAAGGTAACAATCAATTTAACAATCGTGCAGGATTCCGGATTGGAGTCAGATTCTGAGAAGAATTCCAACACCAGACAGTTTAAGTAAGGGACCAAAAACACAGCGAGTGCACAAGGATCTCCCAAACATTTACACACAAATGGCTTTTTTTGAGGCTTAGGAGATCGTTGAGAAATTGGGCCACTTTTTGATTGCTCAATGGTCACCCAACAATCTTCATGCTGTGTAAAGGGGCCCTTCCTAACTGCAATTTTTCCTGTTTTAAACATTTTTGGATGGTTTTTGGTGGCTAGAATGGCTTAATTATATTTTTCAATTACTCCTGTCATTGACAAGTAACCCACTCTTTGTAGGATCTGGTATCTAAAAATTTCCAGATACTGTTTATCTAAAAACAATGGAAGTTATTTTTCAGGTTAGAACAAAAGTCTTTGTCTGTATTCAAAATATTTTTAAGTTAAGAAGAGGGAATTATAATTTAAGAAGGTTGTTTGTGTTTGAAACACATAAAGTAAGGACAAATATTAAATATTGATGTGTTTCTGTTATTGGTGTCAAATTATGGAACCAACTGAAATGAAATGATGTAGCTTGTTGAAAAAGCATTAGTTCTCAAAAGACATAAAGGTCTGTAAGTGACTGAAGAAATTGAGTGTAGATTCATTTGTTTTAATGCTTTATTTGCTGTAATTGCATGTAATTCAAAGGATGGGAGTAGGACAAGCTGAAATATGCCTCGACTTCAGCTTCTTCCTTTTTTGGTTGCTAATTGTTAAAAACAAACAAAAAAAAAATCAATTGTATCCCTATATATATATATTGATTATCCCTTTCATGCATGAATTATGAGAACCTTGGTCAAGATTTTTTTTTGTGTGTGTGTTTTTATTCCTCCTTAGGCATGAAAAAAAATAAACAAATCAAAAATGTCCTCTCAGCTACACCATTCATTTAATTCTTGAGCAAAGAAACATGTATTTAAAGCCCAATTTTAGAAAGTGATATGAAAACAATTAAATGAATCCATTTTAAATGCTGCTAATCTGATGTTTTGTCACATTTTAACATATTATAATACTAATTACTCACTTCATAGTGATAATATGCAAAAAAAAAACCAACACCTTTTTGTTTATCGGAAAAAAAACCTGCTAATTACAGTCTAACAATTAACAATTGTTTCACACTAAAACATGTGACTGCAGATCAGGTTTATCAAGAATAGCAAAGTTAATGTAATGGTATGAATGTCAGTGTATGGGATGATGTTAGTGTCCACTGCATTGGCTGATATGGAATTAAAACAACAAATCCCATGAATATACAGGAGAACAGCTGGAGAATAACTGTCTGTTGTAGTGACCACTATGCATGAAAGGGTTAATTTCAATATAGAAAACTGATGTATAAAATGAGCAAACTGTAAAATGAGCTTGGTCATGGAATGAATTAAACTTGTACAGCAAGATTCTACTGTATATTCGTAACCAGTGCATCCTGAATAATAGTTTCTTTAGTTTTGCTTTTCTCCTGTGGAAAATTGCAAGTAGTTTGGTGGTTAAAGTCACGCTGTCTGTACATGGCGTCAGAATAACTGTGGAGACATTCTTGGTTGTCTGAAACGGCGAGGAGAAAACCTGCAGAAGCACTGTGAAGCTAAATCAAATATAATAGAAGCCCTCTCTGTTTGTGTGACAATCGAGTGATAGACAGCAGCTGAGAGGCAGCGGCCCCACTCCATATCATATTGATTTTAGCTTAGAGAGGGGCCGCTGTGTACAGAAGGAAGGAACGGAGGGAGGCGGCTTGATGGTAATGATGATGGTGGTGGTGGTGGCGACGGCGGTGGGTGGGGTAAAACACACATACAGAGTAGGGAGATTGACGTAGAGAATGAGGCAGTGCAGCTGAGGATGCTGGGTAAGGACGAGGCACATGATTAGTGGAACGTGTTGATGTTTTCCAATGCCATAAATGGTGCAATTTGTCATAATAGCAGCAGGGGGGGAAAGAGCTGGGATTGATCTTTCAGCAGTTACACACCAGCGCTGCCAGTAAGATCGCCGACATAAAAACCCACACATGCGCCAAATTGATCGACAATCGATCGCGCCGCAAACCACTCATTTTAATCACTTTCTCGCTAATCAAAAGAAACCAGCAATACGAGCCACAGAATAGTTGGTGTTGTTTTTATTTAGGCTGGACATTGTTGAGCTAACAACCACTTTGGACCACGTGGAAACTCCTCAGTGTTTCACATACACTGAAAAAAGAAGTGCTTTTTTCTCACGTAGAGTAGAAGTTAATAACATCAAGCCCTGAGCCCAACGCAGAGCTGTTATAGAAATCACATCAGCGTGTTTGTTGTGCTGTTGCCCACAGCAACAACACAATCACCTTAAAAGCAGCTGAAATCTTCTTTAAATAATAAAGTGTGTTTTTTTTTCTAGGACACAAATAAAGAAATCAATATTAGTTTCTTTTCGGTGTGAAATATTTTAATCCCGCTCTATTCGGCCTTGGAAAAAAAAAAAGCACACCTGTAGCTATTTGTTGGTACTATTTGTTAAATCTGCACAAAAAGAAACGTGTCTAAAATCATTTGGGGGTTTTTATGGGCGATTCAAGCAGTGACGCTAAAAATATACACATTCATCACTCCAGTCGAGCAGATATACTTGTGTTAAAAGTTCAAAAATGCTTTGACATGGGGTCAAAGTATACATGTAAAAAGAAAAAATAGAACCAATGGCTCTGTATCTCACTGGCATGTTGTATCAAGAATCAATATCAAGTTGAATTTGTGAGGTTGTAAGTGTCTGTCTTTATGTCAGAGTCCTGTGGTCTTGATGCAGGAGATCAATCTCCCAATAGAAGTGGGTGGTACTTTCACTGGAGGAGAACTCGGCTAATTAAATGAAAGTCTATATGACTTCCTATCAGTGATCAATAGTAACGACATTGAAATCTCTAACCATTTCCACGTTAAGAGCCATCGGACTGTTATAAGTAAAGGCAAATTTGTAATGCTTCAAATATTTATGTTTTACACACAATGCATCTCTTTCTGCCCTAGCTGGCTCTCAGAAATAAAGAAAGAAAGGAAAGAAAGAAAGAAAAAAAAATATGTGTATGTGTATGTATACAGTTGTGTATGTGTATGTATACAGTTGTGGAAAAAATGATTAGACCACCCTATGTTTTCTTAAATTTCTTGTTCATTTTAATGCCTAAAGGTACATTTGTTTGGACAAATATGATGATAACCACAAAAATAACTCATAGTAGTTTAAT
>JAPTGZ010000018.1:2196823-2208762 GCA_029814645.1 Fowleria isostigma
AGACAAAAACGCGACTGGAGACAAAATAGCGGACGAGACTCAGGTGGCGTAAACTCGAAACGGCGTAAGTCGAGGACCGCCTGTATATGGGTAGAACTAGTAACATACATATGGGTAGAATTAGTCCCATATATATGGGTAGAACCAGGAATATACATAAGAGTTTAACTAGTCACATATATATGGGTAGAACTAGTCACATATATATAGGTTGTTCCTTGTAGACGTCCATGGGGGGAAGAGTTAAGATGATGCTGAGAGTGGAGTACTATTAAGATTTCCACTTTGGAATACAGATTCACTTTGTTGCAAATTCAACCCCCAAAAACGCTCTTGCCAACTAAAGGAAAGTCATGACCGGTCAAATATGTTTGGTTTTCACCAGAGATCGTTGTCGTGTAAACCAGGCCTGAGTTTCAGAAGTGGCTGAAACTGTGAACCCACCTGTTTGTTCTGTCAGACACATGACAGCGTTGGTGTTTGTAATAGATGTGGATTTAAAAGCCACTGCATCAGCTCCTTCAGCCAAATATGAGGAGGAGGAGAAGGAGGAGGAGGAGGTACGTCTGCAGAATACAGAGGAGCATCCATCTAAATGCCAGTGGGTCAGAGTCATTTATCTCCTCCTAATGTTTCATGACTATTATTATGCCCGTTCTCTCAGCGTCATGTGCAGAGTCAATGGTTCAGCGGTTCAAACAGTTCCAGTGTTGTCAAGTGTTGAGTTTTTGATGCTAATTGTCGAACGTTTGACCTCATCCGCCTGCAGCTCAGAACAAAGACGTGTTAACCCCCCCCGCTGACTGGGATGCTTAGCTGCAGGTATTATATGACTTCCCGATTGGTAACAAAAGATCCGAGTTAGTCTGTGGGAATACGTGAAGGCTTCCACCTTCAGCTTCATAAATCACCTTCATAAATCAAACTGCAGCGATCCTAGTCAATCAAACAGCCAACACACTTTGAAAGACTTAAGGCTCTTTTCCACCAAAACATCAGGAACTTATTTACCTGGGTAAAAGAATTCCTGGTAATCTGCATGTTTTACATTTCCACTGGACCTCAGAGTTCTGGGATGGGGTTCTGGATCCACTGTGACCATAGTGCGTTAGGTTCTTCTAATCCTGCTTAAGTCTCTTCAGTTTTTCTTCTATTTGTTTTGACATGTGTCTTATATGTAGTTCTGCTTTTTACAAACCTGGCGACAATTACAGCAATTTCACATAAACTCGATCATTTCGTGTCGTCAATTCAAAGTCCATCTGAAATTCCTCCTCCACAAATATGCTGAGAACACATGTTCTCTGTAGGGATGTAACGACTACCGTTAAAATGACAAACCACAGTAAAATTTCAGTAAAACAGTAAAAAGATTCAGTAACATAAAAACCGTGATTACTGCACTTTGAAAACTCACAGTAATCCTTAAATACAAGTACTACAGATGCGTTTCCGTATACTAGTACTATAGATGTGTTTCCATGTACTAGTACTACAGATGTGTTTCCATATACTAGTACTACAGATGTGTTTCAGTGTACTAGTACTACAGATGTGTTTCCATGTAGTATTACTACAGATGTGTTTCCATGTACTAGTACTACAGATGTGTTTCAGTGTACTAGTACTACAGATGTGTTTTCGTGTACTAGTACTACAGATGTGTTTCCATGTAGTATTACTACAGATGTGTTTCCATGTACTAGTACTACAGATGTGTTTCCGCGTACTAGTACTACAGATGTGTTTTCGTGTACTAGTACTACAATGTTTCCATATACTAGTACTACACATGTGTTTCCATGTACCAGTACTACAGATGTTTCCATGTACTTGTGTTGCTCTTCATCCACATGATTTTGTTTTCTGTTGGTTGATACACATTTGATTTATATTTTAATCTCAGGTGAACAATGTTTCTACAACAAAGTACAATGTGTGTTATTTTATTAGTTTTTTTTCTAAACAAAACTTGTTTAAATTATTTCATTGTGTGTATTTGTCCTTTTTGGATATTTTGAGCACATTTCAACAGTACCGTGATTATAACAGTAAGCGTGATCATTTTGGTCACAATAACCGTGATATGACATTTTTATATCGTTACATTGCTAATCCTCTGTCCAGTTGTCATAGCTTCTCTTTTGGTCATTTTTGGAATTGTCAAACGAAGCTTTTGGAAATGAAATGAAACACAGTCTGCTTCCGCACAGTGGCTCTATGACTGGTCAGTGGGATGCAGAACGCTGGGGGGGTAGTCCGCCAGTCAGCATTCACACAGCCCCGCCCCTCAAGAATTCCAGGTCATCTGAAAAGTACTGGATCCCTGACAGGGAACTTTTTTAGGGAAAGTTTGGGGGCAAGGGAAAGAATTTTATCCAGGTAATTTAGATTGAAATGCACTGAGTTTTTTCAAAGTTCCGTGTAATGATATAAGTTGAGTGGAAAAGTCCTTTAGACACTTTTGAACAGGTCAGAAAAAAGCATTTAACTCTTTGGAATGTTTCCATGTCTTTCACTCAGACATTCATGGACTGAAGACACAATCACACTGTGTTCAAGGCTCGTGTTGACTCATCCTTCTTTTCGGTGCGGGGGGGGGGTGTTTGTTCTCGTTCTCAGTTGAGGACGAGCGTCGACCACATCAGTCACAACATACGTCTTCTCCTTCTTTAACAGGTTTATCAGTAGTTAGGTTTCCATTACAGTTTTCCACAAAATAAGTGATATTTCTTCGATTTTTTTATTTAATTCATTTGTTTCAAACAGAAGGAAAAAAAAAAATTACATGTACAATAAACCAATAGAGCATTAATAAATAAAGACGATTAAGACAATGTACAATTACCATGAACACTTGCAACAACAAAAAAAGGTTTAATAAGTACTGTTCAAAAAGGAGTGAGAAGAAGAAAACTGATTAAATCCCACCCCCAACTTAACACATGAGTTTTGCTTCCCTAGAAATAACGTTTCATTTGTTTAGAGTCTTAATAATGGAAATAACAGACAGTAAACAGACTGGGAAAACTCAAGTATAACTATCTCATTGATAGTCTACATAATTTATAATACAGTATATTTCAACATTAATTACATACCAACAATGGGAATGGAAATTATACATACCAACGTGGGAAACAACAAGTGCATACCGACAAAGGTAAATACTATTAATAATAATAACAGATTAGATTTATGTTTTCTGTTAACGCAAATTCAAAGTGCGTCCAGTGGATCCATTATTCATTCCCTCTCTGCTGTTGGAAACTACATCTGGAGCCGGAAGCATGGCTGCCAATTCACGCCCACGGCCTCTCCGACCTTCAATGAACATTCATGAGATTCATACGCCAATGTGAGTAGTGGCGCTGGAGGCGAGGTGGGTGAAGTGTCTTGCCCAAGGACACAACGGCACATAACTAGGACAGAGCAGAATTCAAACTACCAACTAGATCTGCACAATATGTGGTTTGAGCGTCATCATCGCAATGTGCATGCGTTCAATAGTTACATGACAGGTCTGGAATGGAGGAGGAGAATGAACTCAACATGTTCAATTTCAATCTGGGTACTCAACACAGACTGCACGCAGAAATCCACCAATCACAATCACTCTTCATCAGTTCGCTGAAGCAGACCACGCCCCTGCACATGGAGTGAGTCACTAGAAACAACATTGAAAAACGAACAAAAGAGAAAAATCACAGAAAACAAGGAAGAAAATCACAGAAAGAAAAAAAATGACCAAAAATTAAGAAAGTCACCGAAAACAATGTAGAAAATTGCTGAAATGTAAGAAAATCGCTGAAAGAGAATCACCAAAAAAGAAGAAGAAAATTACCAAAATTAAGAAAATCTCTGAACACAAAGAAAGAAAAATGGCAGAAAACAAAGAAGAAAATCACCAAAAACAAAGAAAATTACCGAAAGCAAAGGAAATCAGGAAATTGTCAAAAACAAAGTAGAAAATTGCCGTTAAATTAAGAAAATTGCGGAAAGAGAATCACCAAAAATAAAGAAAATCTCTAAAAACAAAGAAAAAATGGCAGAAAACAAAGAAAATTGATGAAAATCACCATAATGAAGAAGAAAACGGCAGAAAATGAAGAAGAAAAGCTCCCATAACTAAGAAAATCTCTAAAAACATAGAAGAAAATCACCAAAACAAAGAAGAGAATCACTGAAAACAAAGATGAATATCACCAAAAACAAAGATTTGGTGTGAAAAGGAAAAGCAACGTCAGTTCTCTGGAATCATTTGGGCTCCAGATGAAACTGAAACGTGTTCTGTGTGGACAGTGGCTTAACCGTTGACACAACGAGAAGAAACACAACTAAAGTATTTGACCGTTTACATCAAAATCACTAGAAATGTAATCAAAATGAATGTTTATCCAGAAACTAACTAAACATATAGACACGTTGAATGTTATTGTTTACTTCTGGTAATACCGCACATGCGCAGTGTGCTGGAGGGCATAAGCCCCACTCCTGCTAATACAATTTAACTAAAGCAACCACTGTTGTCATCGTTTTAGAAACATCTACTCAAAAAGGAAAATCAAAGACAAAAGTATGGCTAGTTTAGATCACCTTTGTACTATGACTGCGGGAGGCACAACGCAAAACTAAGTATATTTAGTGAAAAGCTTCTACCTGACGAAGCGTGGGTTCTGTCACCAGTGGAAAATATTTCCGCTTTTAGCTGCTCTGCAATTTTTAAAAGTAACTGGTGTCGTTTTTCAGTGTCAAGAACTGAGAGTACAGTCTGGATCAGAACGGTCTGAATCAGAACAGTCCCAGACAACGGAGCTCCGCTGTGATCCGGTCCGAGGGGCTGTGCTGCCGGCTCAGCTCGGCTCGACTCGGCTCGGCTGGCAGCCTCACGCTGTCTAAACCAGGGGTAGGCAACTCCAGCCTTAGAGAGCCGACGTCCTCCATATTTTAGATATTTTCCTCTTCCAGTACACCTGGATTAATTAATGATCGGCTCATCATCAGCTCTGCAGAAGAACGATAATGATGTAACGGCTTCCAAGTGTGGAGGAGGGAATTATGTAAAACATGCTGGACACCGGCTCTGTAGGACCGGAGTTGAACAACCCTGGTCTAAAACAATGAACACTAGGCATCCTTTGTCTGTCCGTGTCCAGTATAAATGTGTTTTATATCTTCCTCTATGATGCCCCCCCCCCCCCGCTGTCATCTCCGTGTCGGACTGGTGTTGTTCCGTTTACATGTCTGTTTACCTCATCTCCTATTTCTCCGCTACTGTCTCTAAAACGTTTTTATGAGGGTTCATCATACCTTGAATTGTGTCCCATACTCATCCTTAATTCTTCTGAATCTATGGCCGTTTCCTGTGGGGCATTCTCTGGTGTTTTATCTGGATAGCTGGGATTCGAGTTGGAAAACTTTATATCATTCCTTAGATCCATTTATCCTTCATTTCACCAGAAAAGCAGCTTTTTTGTTTGTTGGTATGTTTGTTTGTTGGTCTGTTGGCTATATTTAAATTTGGTCTTTTGATAACTTCACGGCTAAAACCAATGCATTCTCTGCAGGAGCACAGTGTTTTTGCCCTCCAGTCTGAGACGGAGCAAAAAATCACGTGCGCGTGACGTCACTCGTCAAGGGGTCTATAGATTTTTCCACTAAAAATGAGAGAAATGTCCGCCATGTTTTTCGCTCTCACAGCCAAAGTCTTGAAAGTCACATGACTCTGACACAACCCCATAGAAAAGAATAGAAGAAAAATGAAACACTACTACAAAATAAGAGTCAATATTTAACTAGTGTAGGTTTGACAGTTTGGACAGACGGAGCCAGGGGATGTTTGTCTATGAGACTGGGTTGATCCAGACTGTCTGAATGACCCGCTTTATTGAACTGTGTGATTGAACCTGTGGCGGTACCAGACTGGAACAGTACCAACACTAAGCCCATTGTCTACTGGACCAGAACCAACCAGAACCACCTGTTCTGAGTACAGCTGAACAATATATGGCTTAAGCATCATCATCGCAATGTACGTGTTCAATAGTCACAGCACAGGTCTGTAACATAGGAGGAAAATCAACTCAACATGTCCTCATCTAATTTTAATTACACCTGACACATAACACTGAAAAATGAGAAATGAACAAGAGAAAAGGACAGAAAATAAAGAAGAAAATCATAATAAAGAAAAACACTGAAAAAGAAGACAATGAAGAAAATCAGCTTAAAGAAGAAAATCACTAAAAATGAAGAAGAAAATTACAATATACGTATATTGCAGGGTTAAAAAAAAATCGTAATGTCAGTTTTGTCCAATATGATGCAGCCCTAGTTCTGAGTCCAAGAGAATAAGGGAGAGGTTTGAACCAGAACCGCCGTGACCAGATGGTGAAAATGTGTGAAGTGCGTTTCCATGACACTTTTGTGGTATACTTCTATATCCAATCATCTCAAAAACCACCTGATGAGAGCGTTGAAACTTTGATAGGTGACAGTGGTGGGAGTTAAGCTGTTGTTGTGCATGTGGAGACACTAAACCCACTCATGTTCACTACAGCTGGACTCACAAGGCTGCACGATACTAGACAAACATGTGATATGTGCATAGAGATAACGATAATATTATGATATTTTTGGTTCACCACCAGAAAGGCCAGTTTCCTCTCCAAATAAAACTGTTCCTTATCAATGTTAAAATGATCCAGTAGTTTATATGTGACTCCGTTCTTTCTAATTCCAGATCATGTCCTAGTCCAATCAATGACTCAGTTCTGTCGTAGAACCATAGACCTTCAACACAAACACATGACCATATTTGGTCATTTTATTCATATAGAAAAATGTGTAAATGACCTGGATGGATTTGATCAGAATTAAAGAGTCAGAGTACCAACATGGAAGAACTTCCACGCAACTAGATTTACTTAAATACAAATAAAATCTATAAATATAAGTGTTCAGGCCTAGGACAAAGTTGTGTTAATGTGAAAATATTCACATCTTTAAACATTAATAACATGTAAATGTACATTCAACAGCAGCAGGAGCATCATTGAAGAGTTTATCCACAAGGTTACTACAGAAGTCTGAAAAATATAGAAAAGTATGAAATTTAATTTTTAAACATGTCCAGGTCTGGAAAAGTATGGAAAATGGAAACAAATGTATGGAAAAATATTCATGTTTCCAAGACTGGTACCACTGTTGCATTTCTAAAACATAGAATTGTGATTATTTAAAAAAAAAAAAAAGACATGGATCGATCTGTTTTTTTAGGTGCTTGCTGGTAGGGCTGCACACTATAAATATAAAAAGTTTGATATCGTTATAAAGGAGCGTGCAATATTCATATTGCAAAGATATGCACAGATTTCGGGGTTTTTTTTCCATTGTCTTTCTGTTTTCCATCCATGTAGTACCAGTGGTCTCCTCTCCCACTCTACATGATAGTTTTTTTGGATAAACTCTTCAGTGATGCTTCTGCTGCTGATGAATGTACGTTTACATGTTATTAATGCTTACACATGTGAATATTTTCACATTAGGCCTGAACACTCATATTTATAGATTTTATTTCTATTTGTGGTATTTTTCAAACCAGGCATCAATAGGATGTAGTTGAGTTTGCGAGTTGCGTGGAACTCCACTTCCCATAATGCACGGCATCATAAATTTCCAAAAATGTCCAAGTTACCTCCGGTTATGTTTGTAAACACTCGGACTTGTTTACGATGGAGTAAGCTTTGAACCCGTTCACCGTGAGGATGCGGAATCAATCGATTAACCCTTTAAGGACTACCATTAGAACAGGCCGCCTGGATTTCTTTGTGTTGTTTTTTCAAGGTCAAGGTTTATTTATCTAGCACACTTAAAAACATACATAACTTCTCCAAAAAGCTGTACATGATCATGAAAAACTAAAATACAAGACAATACATAAAATCAAACATAAAACAGTAGTTCATACATTCAAATATTAAAAACAGTCAATAATTCACCACAGAAACAGTTCAAACCTCACTAAAATGCTACTAAAAGTAAAAAAAAGTCTTCCATTTCTCTCTTACGACTCCAGTCTGCTGCTCTGTGCTCCACCCACTTCCACCCCTCCCCCTCTACCCTAATGTGTTCTCGTGCATCACAAAGAATACAATCTGAGCCAAAAGGTGATGTTTGGATTTTCTCAACAGTGTAAACGGTTCAGGAGTTACAGTTAAAGAATGATGGATGTGAACATGTGTCACCGGAGACACAACGGTCCTAAAAGGGTTAATTTTTTTACCAAGACATCTAAAAACAATTTGGGCCTGGAAAAAGTATGGAATTTAGAAATTTCAAATGTGTAGGAACTCTGTACATACCGGAAAAACTATCATGGTAGAGAACATCACATGGAGCAGAAAAAAGAAAAGAAATGGTAAAATGGTAAATGGTTGGTACTTATATAGCGCTTTTCTGGATATTAATGGTGCCCAAAGCGCTTTACAATTCAAGCCTCACATTCACCCATTCACACACTCATACACCAGTGGGCGGCTGCTGCCATGCAAGGCGCTACCAGGCCTCACTGGGAGCAAATTAGGGTTCAGTGTCTTGCCCAAGGACACTTCGACATATGGACAGTTGGGGCGGGAACTAAATGATTACACGTCTTTACGATATGAATATTGTGATATTTATATTTTTTTGACATATTGTGCAGCCCTAGGACTCACATTTATTCTATGTGTGTTTGGTAGTAACACCACAGTTTGTGGGAGTTTTTGGATGAACTGTCTCTTTAAGGAGACATCCCAAACTTGCGAGAATGCCGTAACTTTTCCGTCCTGCGTGCTGTAATGTATAAATAGTTGCGTGGTGTCTAGTGAATGCATGTAAATACCTTCATGAATGCTAATAGCACATTTACAATACAAAGCAGGGCGCTGACGAAGGTGAAGGAGCCCGAACATTATGCGTTTGCGACATAACAGATGGTTCGGTCGGGCTGTAAATTTCCTTCACACAAGGCCAGCGACTGCGCCATGTGACCCATCGGAGGGCGAGGAGAATGGGGAGAGAGCGGCGATGATGGAGGAGGAAGTCAAGGATGAGCGTCCCTCGCCGGGGTTATGCCGCTCACCGATTGGCCGGCGCGTTTGTTTGGGATAATCGATGCCTGTCTATCAGCAGATTTCTAAGATGCAGTGGGAGGAAGAGGCGGTGTTGTATGGACGGAGCTGAACATGACATGGCAGCGAAGGTCGGAGGCTTTCATGCATGTAGAGAGAGGCCGCGGCGTATCAAGAGGAAGAGGGAAAAAACTCACCGTGTTGCATTCTGGGGACGCGGTCCTCACTTCGGCAGCCTCGTCGTGTTTCGCCGTTTTCCAGTTGATTCACTGAAGTCAAATGAGATGAGACACGACGGTTCCCACAGGACAACACAAAGACTCTCCAGAGGAGTCGGCCGAATGCTAATCCACACGCATCAAGGTTGCCTCTCCACGCTCACAGCTTGTCATTCATTAGACGGGTCAGGTTGTGTTTGGAGCTTCTGACAGCGTTTACTGATAATCTGAAGGCGGATTCGCCCCCCGTCCCCGAATCCGTTCACATACAGGCTCTGGGTTCTGCCCTGATCCAGAAAAAGACGGCATTCTGTCGGACGTTTATGCCATAAAAGGGAAAGAACACTACATGACACCCTCCCCCCCCGGTGGCCAAGTCCGCAAATTATGCACACTGAGCCTGCACCGTATGGGAAAAAATTCACAATGGGAGTTTTTTTTTTACCCTGCGATATATATATTTATTTATTTATTTTTTCATATTATGATTTTCTTCTGTGTTTTTCAGTGATTTTTTTTGTTTTCGATGATTTTATTCTTGTTTTCAGTGATTTTCATTTTCAGTGATTTTCTTCTTCATTTTAGGTGATTTTGTTCCTCATTTTTAGTAATCTTCTTCTTCATTTTCTTTGAAATTCTTAATTTTTTTCAGTGATTTTCTCTTGTTCGTCGCTTATTTTTCAGTGTTGTTACCAGCGACTTCCTCCATGTGCGGGGGCGTGGCCTGCTTCAGTAAACTGATTGTGATTGGTAGAGGGCTGTGATTAGTGTGTGTCAGATACCTTTAGATTTTGGGTCAGACAGTCTCCGTCCTACTTATTCAATGGGGGGGGGGGTGGAGGACACACACGGTTCAATCCGGTTTCGGGTCAGAAGGTTCATGTCCGTGCCGTGGTTCATGCCTCACACACCTCACAGTTGTGGGCTAGCATTGGTTAGCCACACCTCAATGTTAGCTGGCTGTAAACTGTGGAGTGGATCTCCTGAACGTGTTACATCCCGTTACGCTGCGTCTCATTGAGACACGCCTCCGTCACATTGATGTTGATAAATGCTGTTCTTAAACTGGTGGACCTTTTGTTCAGTTGTTCACAAAGTGGTGAACCTCGCACTGTCCTTGATGTGAACGACTTTTAGGGATGCTCTTTTATTTATATATATATATATTATATATATTACACCCAATCCTGACACTCACCTGTTTATGAACCTGTTCACCTGTGGAATGTTCCAAACAGGGGTTTTTATTTACATTTATAGTTTTATTTTATATATGGACCATTCTACAGAATTGGTGCAAAGTCACAGTTAGAAACGTCTTGAAATAAATGTGTCTTTTCCCCAAAACTTTTCATGAATGTTAGTTGTATAATATCCAAGGTACACATTTCTAGTAGTTGTACAGTTAATTCTCATTTTGTATTTTCATACAGTTTTGGAATATTTTTCTTCTCCCAAAATTTGTCACTACCAAAACACAATGAAATATCACATGAAAAAAAAGACTTATATTGATCTATTAAAATTTTGCTTACATCTACCTTATAAATATATATTTTTTTAAATTTTACTTTTCAAAATTCTCAGGTAAACTAAGAGTTATATAATTTTAACAATTTTTTTAAGCGAGATTTATCAGAATCATTGGATTTTGAATCCAACTTTTCTTTGAACAGGGCATAAAGTTGTTCATAATGATTACAAACTTAAGGATTCATTAGTTTTAATACAGATTGAACCAAACACCATCACAATATCTTAGTTGATAATTCAATATACAGTCGACCCCCGCTTCTTCGGACTTCACTTCACTGGACTTTCAATTGTCCGGACAACGTCTGGGGTCCGGACGATTGTCCAATGCGGCCGTGTCTGTCCGAAGAATGACAACTTTGACCGATTGGTGGCTCTCGCGACAGACGACGCGACCATATTTTACTCTCTCATGTATACTGTATATGTATATTGTACCATATTGTAGCCTAGGAGTATGTGTGCGAGACAATATAGGCTGTTTACTGTACAGTTCTCAATTTTCAATGTCCGGACTTTTTCAATGTCCAGACATGGCCCAGTCTGTATTAGTCTGAACAAACGAGGGTTGTCTGTACTTTATTTTTGACAAAACATCCCATGTTTTAGTAGTGATGGCACATTTTTGGTAGTGACGATACTGTTTTGGTAGTGACCACAATATCTTGTTTGTCATGGCATATATATATACATATGTAACGAAATGTCACCCCGTTTCGGTAGTGACTGTTTCGGTAGTGAAAATTTTAGCTAACTTGGAGCCTAGCTTAAAGAGGCTAATCAGCACATGGTTAGCTAGCACTTTTCTGCACACACGTAAAAACAATTTTTTCTGCCATAAAACCCAAAAAAGTTTGTTTAAATGCAGAAAATAAGTGTTTCTGTAGTGACGTCTCTTGAAGTTACACACTGATTTTCAGATTTTTGTACACCTTTTCTTAAAATGATCAGAGCTAGCTACTCACCACGCAGCCAAAACATGAGAGGGACAAAGGATAAAAAAAAAATTAGAGGTGTGGCTTAAATCAGTCTTAGCCTATGGACTAAAACCTACAATGTTTCGGTAGTGACAAGA
>JAPTGZ010000018.1:2297353-2307549 GCA_029814645.1 Fowleria isostigma
GTTGGGATTCCACGCCGTTTGAGAATTTCTACTTTGAAGTCCCACAGGAATCTCCACTGACGAGACCTGAGGAAAAGCCCACTTTGATGCCCCCGTTAGGAAACACTGGACCCAACCATGGCCCAAACCCGGTTCTCATCATCACATCCAACCTCTGTCCACTCACAGGGTTGACCTCTGACCCCTGATCATGTGATCTGTTCCAGGTGTCCAGGAGGTTTTTCGCCATCACGTTCATCGGCTCCATCCTGTGGATCGGCGTCTTCTCCTACCTGATGGTGTGGTGGGCTCATCAGGTGGGTCACGCCTCCGACACGCCCACCGTAACGTTTACGTCCATCCGACTCAGACGGCGGGTGGAGAAGACATGACGTAGCACGAGTGTGTCCTGGTGGCGTCGTATGTTTGTGGTTCTGACTGAGGAGGAATGTTCTGGACGTCCACACTCGTCCTGTTTAACGTTAAATCCATCATTTACTCAGACAGCTGATGATGCCTTCAGGTGTCATGGGAATTATAGGAAATACTTGTAACAAACTTAAAAAGTGGACATAATGTTGATTAATGAGTGAGAATAACCTTTGACCTTTAACATGTGGAGCAACGAGGGATGAATCCAGAATGATGAACCCAACTTTTAGGAACATTCCAATCAAACATTTGTTTGACGATGGTTTTATACATTTATATCAAACACAATTTAAAAAAAATGATGATGAGTGAACACGTCAGTTTGACCCCAGGTCACAGAAAAGATGTTTCAGACGTTTTTCATTCAAGGCTCAAGGTGACTTTACTCATAATCGTTCTTCAGTCTGGACAGAACATCAGACATAGAACATTAAAAACACAGGACTCCACCATGGTCACCATGGAAACGAAAACTAAAACCATTACATAGGACTAACCTGGTAGAAGCAAAGTACAAATAGAAAAGCATGACGCACTTGAATGTAACACACTAGTGGGAGGGATCATCGTCCCGACGGCACCTGAACGCATCATCAGATACATATCACGTAAAAATGAGCGTCTTCTGAATCAGCCCTACATCAGTGGAACTCCTCTGACCCAGAACCATGAGTGTTCCGCGTGTAACCGTCGGCGTCCTGTGTCCAGGTGGGCGAGACCGTGGGCATCTCGGAGGAGATCATGGGTCTGACCATCCTGGCCGCCGGCACCTCCATCCCTGACCTCATCACCAGCGTCATCGTGGCCCGAAAAGGTCTGGGCGACATGGCGGTGTCCAGCTCAGTGGGCAGTAACATCTTCGACATCACTGTGGGGTGAGTGACCACCACTGACCACCACTGACCATCAGTAACTACCACTGACCACAACTGACGACCACCACTGACCACCACTGACCACCACCACTGAGCAACACTGACCATCAGTAACTACCACTGACCACAACTGACGACCACCACTGACCACCACTCACCATCAGTAACTACCACTGACCACAACTGACGACCACCACTGACCATCACTGACGACCACCACTGAGCAACACTGACCATCAGTAACTACCACTGACCACAACTGACGACCACCACTGACCACCACTCACCATCAGTAACTACCACTGACCACAACTGACGACCACCACTGACCATCACTGACGACCACCACTGAGCAACACTGACCATCAGTAACTACCACTGACCACAACTGACGACCACCACTCACCATCAGTAACTACCACTGACCACAACTGATGACCACCACTGACCACCACTGACCACCACCACTGACCACCACTGACCACCACTGATGACCACCACTGAGCAACACTGACCATCAGTAACTACCACTGACCACAACTGACGACCACCACTGACCACCACTGACCACAACTGACGACCACCACTGACCACCACTGACCATCAGTAACTACCACTGACCACAACTGATGACCACTGAGCAACACTGACCACCACTGACCATCAGTAACTACCACTGACCATCACTGACGACCACCACTGACCACCACTGACCATCAGTAACTACCACTGACCACAACTGACGACCACTGAGCAACACTGACCACCACTGACCATCAGTAACTACCACTGACCACTACTGACGACCACCACTGACCATCAGTAACTACCACTGACCACTACTCACAACCACTGACCACCACTGACCATCAGTAACTACCACTGACCACTACTGACAACCACTGACCACCACTGACCATCACTGACCATCAGTAACTACCACTGACCACTACTGACAACCACTGAGCAACACTGACCATCAGTAACTACCACTGACCACTGCTGACAACCACTGACCATCACTGACCATCGGTAACTACCACTGACCACTGCTGACAACCACTGACCACCACTGACCATCAGTAACTACCACTGACCACTGCTGACAACCACTGACCACCACTGACCATTAGTAACTACCACTGACCACTGCTGACAACCACTGACCATCAGTAAGTACCACTGACCACTGCTGACAACCACTGACCACCACTGACCATCAGTAACTACCACTGACCATCAGGACCACCGCTGACCATCAGTGACCACCACAGACCACCACGGACCATGACTGAATGACCACCCATGACCACAGACAGGTTGAGTCCATGCTGGTTCCAGATGAATCAGACCTGGACCTGGTTCCAGATGGACCAGACCTGGACCTGATTCCAGATGGACCAGACCTGGACCTGGTTCCAGATGAATCAGACCTGGACCTGGTTCCAGATGGACCAGACCTGGACCTGGTTCCAGATGAATCAGACCTGGACCTGGTTCCAGATGGACCAGGTTTGCTCAGTTCTCTTGTGACCTTCCTGTTGTGGTTCTTGTGGTTCTAGGTTGCCGGTGCCGTGGCTCATGTTCACCCTCTTCCATAACGGTGAACCGGTGGCCGTCAGCTCCAACGGTCTGTTCTGCGCCATCGTGCTGCTCTTCCTCATGCTCCTCTTCGTCATCATCTCCATCGCCGTGTGTCGGTGGAAGATGAGTCGTAAACTGGGCCTCACCATGTTCCTCCTCTACTTCGTGTTCCTGGTCCTCAGCGTTCTGTTGGAGGACCGCGTCCTCATCTGCCCCGTGTCCATCTGACCAGACGGAGGGGGCGGAGCCTGACCTTCAGACCCACGGGTTAGAAACAGAACCAGAAGAACTGACTGTTAGCGGGTCGGAGAACATCGGACCCAAAACAAAGACTCAAGGAAAATGTTCTGTAGAGTTTAGAGTCGTTTGTTTCTGAGTCTGTTTACGACCGCAGGTCTGAACGCACAAGTCCGAGTTCACGGGAAATCAGCTGTTTTTTGGAGTGTGTTTGTTCATCATTAAATGAAACCTGGAGGTCGTCAAAGTTCAATGACGTCAAAGTCGAAGAAATGCGACCTGTCCGTTCAGTTCTCCGATTTAGGACCACATCTGAAAGTGTCCTGGGTCGGACGGGTGTTCTTTAAAGTGGAACTAGGCAACATTTACCTTCATTAAACACTTTGGTTAAATGTCTTGTTAGCGGTAGAATAGAAGCCCCGCCCACTTCGACTTGGGTCGAGTCTGACACTTGTCCGATAGTTTCGACCTTTTTTCAGTGATCCAAAATCTCGTCTCAAATTACGGCACTATCATCCAAACACATGTACATCCAGGTACCGCGGTAAACACAAGCCCCGCCTTCATTTGACAGGCGTTGACCGAGCCCACACAGCTACATTCTCTAGACGTGGATTTGTGTCTTGACGATGCTATTGGTTGTAACTCGTTTATAAACTGATTGAATTAGCGATGCCTGGATGCTTGTCGGCTAGCGCAGACGTTTGCTATAATCACGGTTGTTTGCGCCCGAAGGTTTGTTGAGTTTAGGGGATCACCCTAAAGCGCCGCGCTGCTAACATTAGCCGCAGAGCTAAAGAGCCACTCCGGTTCCATGACCTCCTCCGTGAAGCGAAAACAAATGTTGAAAACTTTAACGTCCGGCTAACGTCTCCCGTTCCGCTCCGCTAGTGCAGTCCATCACTATTTTTTGCCTTCTCGTCGCCGGCGTCACTGAAAACAAACGCACATGTTAATGGTTGTTCTCCGGGGGAGGTCCGCCAAGACAAACGCTACAAAACCAACCAAGAACCAAAAAACAGACAACAACAAGCAAATCTGGTCTAGGTCACCTTTAACAGATCGGACACAGGTCACATCCAGACAAAAATAATCGGATTTGGGACACATTCCCCTGTGGTCTGAATGTAGCCTTTTAGAATCTATCGAGATACTGCGCATCGTTAAACTCACAAAAACATAATTTAACCTCATACTTCGTGTGTTTTGACCTCTGCCACGACAACAAAAAAATTGATTTGTTGAATGAAACTTGGTGCAAAAACAGCAAATTAGTCATAAATGTTGTATCATCTGCATAGAAAACATGTACGATGCAAAAGGAGGTCGCACAAAATAGTCTTTTGTAATTCTATTTAATGGAATATTTCCTGTATTTTTCAGTTTTATGTTGTTATAGATGGAGAAAAGCATATTTATGTCATAGTTTACTGTGTGTTCTTTAAAACTGTACTAAAACAAACTTATTAGAACAGTTCAATTGAAAATATCCATACGTTCACTGAATGTCGTAGAAGAGACATTTATCAGCATAGAATTAGAGCAAATGAATTGAATACTTTTTGCCTTTAGTTAATTAAACAAATAAATGTTCATGTCCTCAAATGTTGGATCATGGTAAGAAAAATAAAAATAAAACAATCTGAATAATTTGCTGTATTTGAGAAAATAGAAAAAAACAAATGTCAACTGGTACGTAGTGAAAACACTTCAATATACGACAGAATCTAGAAATAGTCCAATCATCGGAGTTAATAAGAAAAATGACGCTGAGATCTGAGTTGTTTTTATATAAATATAATTAAATGTACATGGAACTTTAGTCTTTTCTAGAACTTCTCCATTTTCAGATTCAATAGTTTTTCCATTTTTCAACAGCGTTTGTGAACATTTCGCTCGTGTCCACACAACGATTCAGAAGGTTTGATCGGAAAGACCTTTCGTCCACGTGAAACCGGCATCTTCACTTTTTGAAACCGGATACATTTGAAAACGTCGGTTTCACGTCTTCGTTTGTTTGACCAAACCACAACTTTTCAAAAACAATGATGTCATAGCCCCGCCTCTCTAACCTGTCACCCCAACGGCGGACTCCGGAGTAGCGCCGGTGCTTCTGAGTTTATCAGAAATGTTCAATCCAAACCCGTGGCTCCTCGTTGATAACGCTGAGCAACACAACGACCAACCGTCAACGTTGACCGTGTCGTTGGGTAGTCGACGGTTTTACAGTAGCGACGCTTATGCACATGCTCCACGTCTTCTTCTCTGGTTTCAGTCGTTTCTTCTAGTTTCATGTGGACAGATATTTCCTGAGATGACTTCATGTTTATGGAACACCTTTTGGAAAATGTCAAAGTAAAAGTTTGGAAAAGCTGTGGTTTAGAGTAGACGTCCACCTGGGTCTGAGCCGACGCAACATTCATGCACCTGCAGCGTCTGAGGTTCATGTACAGGTGGACCTTCATGGTGGTCTTGCTGGTGATGGTGATCTTCTGTGGTGGTCTTCCATGGGGGACCTCCATGGTGGTCTTCTGTGGTAGTCTTCCATCATGGACTTCTGTGGTGTTCTTCCATGGTGGTCTTCCATGGTGGACTGGTCCTTTAAGTCTGGTGTCAGTGTTCGGTGTAGGTTCAGTCATTCGTTGTTTCCATGGTGACGGTTCTGTCCTGGTGGACGTTCCTTTAGTACATGTGGACCTAACTGTGGTGGAAGGAGACGTCTGTTCCGTGTCATGTTCTTGTTCTGTTGTTGGACTGACGTGGATGCAAACAGAAAACTGTAAAGATTCAACTCAGATCCATCTGCAATAAATTATTTTTCTAACAGTGAAAGAGTGTTTGTGATTTTTACTGGAAAACGAGCGATGGACGCACGACAGAAGACGGAGACGACTCCGAAAGTGTCACACATTTACATGGAACCGTCCTCGAAGAACGGTGATGAACGGGTTAAACCTGGGACCACAGAACCAAGGGCCTGGCTTTGGTTCTCCTACACTTGGACCCAATTATTGAGTTATTGGTTCCACATTTGTGGTCCTACCTTTTGGTTTGTGGTCCTTGTGTCGTGAATAACCACAGCAGCCGTTAGTTTGTCAGTGGTTTTATTTAGTTCAACAGTCGTGAAGACCCGGTCGCTCAACCAGACCTTCACATGTCAACGGACCAGACCCACAGACAAACGGACATGTGTTTGGACACCTTTAAACCTCCAACAGGAGCTAACGTCACAGATGTGAGGGCTTTTTATCCACCTGAATGTTTAACGTGGTCGACGTTCATGGGACCTTGGAGACCAGGTCCTCCTTCAACCGTCAAACAGTCGCAATAACACTGATACTAAAAACAAAACCCAGAGGACCGGCTCAGGACCACCGTTCACCCCCCCGACCACACACAACCCTTCCAGACCTGTTCGTCATCATCAGTCGTCGATGTCACTCTATGCAGATGACACAACTGTCATGTTTTCATCAACCACAAACCATACAAATGAAATGTCCAACACATTAAACGGACATTCAACACCATCCAGTCATTACGGCGTCTGTGGAGAAAACACCGCCTAGACGGGAGTCATTGCTGTACTTTTTTTTTTGTGTTTACCTCCATCTTGCTGATGATTCAAATGGAATCATGGGAGATTTCTCATCCCTGTGTAGCATGAGTCAAAGGATGATGTCAGTCTGGAGTCTGGACCATGTGAGTCTGGACCACGTGAGTCTGGACCATGTGAGTCTGGACCATGTGAGTCTGGACCACGTGAGTCTGGACCATGTGAGTCTGAATGATGTGAGTCTGGACCATATGAGTCTGGATCATGTGAGTCTGGACCATGTGAGTCTGAATGATGTGAGTCTGGACCATATGAGTCTGGACCATGTGAGTCTGGACCATGTGAGTCTGGACCATGTGAGTCTGGACCACGTGAGTCTGGACCATGTGAGTCTGAATGATGTGAGTCTGGACCATATGAGTCTGGATCATGTGAGTCTGGACCATGTGAGTCTGGACCATATGAGTCTGGACCATGTGAGTCTGGACCACGTGAGTCTGGACCATGTGAGTCTGAATGATGTGAGTCTGGACCATGTGAGTCTGGACTATGTGAGTCTGGACCATGTGAGTCTGGACTATGTGAGTCTGGACCATGTGTCTGGACCATGTGAGTCTGGACCATGTGAGTCTGAATGATGTGAGTCTGGACCATGTGAGTCTGGACCATGTGAGTCTGGACTATGTGAGTCTGGACCATGTGAGTCTGGACCATGTGAGTCTGGACCATGTGAGTCGTTTAAACGAAGAAGTATTGATCTGTCGGCCATCTTTGACAAGTCGCTATGGCAACCTCACGCGGACACGTCCATTGCAGTTTCCTCCAAATTTGGATGTTTGTTCGATCGTGTAGAAATAAGTCACCGCTGTGAGACGGCCTCGTGATCCTCCATAAATAAAAGTGTCGGTTCTGAGCCGTCAAAGAACACAAACAGAAGAATCAACCCACTCCAAATCAAAAAACACAACTTCAAGTCCTTAAATTTGTCCGAGTCGACTGTAGTGAGTCGTAAAAGATGGCCGACGTGCGACTCACATCGTGGTGTGGTGTAAACCCCCCCCCCCGACTTATCGAGAATCGGGACACCCCCGAAGTTCAGAAGGATTGGACTGAAACGACAAATATGATCCAAGTCAAACATTAAGTAGAATCTGAAAATAGAAGGAGTTTGGATGATTTAATTTAGATGAACGACTTTAATGGATCATTTATGAGTTTTCTGATTTTACGTTCAGGGTGAACTTCAGCTCTTGTTTTAATGAAGATGTTACGTAAAAAAAAGGAGAAAAAGTTAATTTATCTTATTTTTTTAATTAAAGACAATTATTTGTTCAGTTTGGAAGAAATGTGCACGTATTGTTTCAACGTTTCTAATCTTTGTTTAAATAAATGCACAGTTCTTCAGACATGAGGTCTTTTAGTGTATGTTTTCTTTTGAGGAGGGGGCGCTGTTGTACGCAAACATGCAAAATGGAGGGGAGGGGCTAAAGGGGAGGGTCCATGGGGTGAACTGGGCCTAAGTCTTAAATTTCCACAACATGAGAAGACGCCAAAACATGAACCGTTGTGTTCCTCCGTCCTCAAAGAGTCCGACCGACATCGGGTTCATCGGTCGGTTCCGACACCGACGTCCGACCGACACCGGGTTCATCGGTCGGTTCCGACACCGACGTCCGACCGACACCGGGTTCATCGGTCGGTTCCGACACCGACGTCCAAACTTCGTCCTTTGGTAAAACTCTGAGACAAAACTCAACATAAAAACCCTAAATGCTTTCTTTGCGTCTACAGAACCGTGACGTTGTCGTCGGGTTCGGGTTCTTGCAGACGTTGATAGAACGAGGAGATGCTGAGATGATCAACGTGAGAATAAACACAAGAAAGGAAAACTGGAAAAATGAGCAACTTTTTAAAAAAGTGGATCAAATTTCATCAAATCTCTGATTCATTTCCATCATTATTTGACCAACAGTAACAACGAATGAATGAACCAAAAATGATCAAACGTTGAAACTTCCGGAGAACCGTGATGACGCCACGTTGACCTGCTGTTGGAACGGTTCCTCAGGTTGAATGAATGAAACACTGTCCATAAATACTGGACAACGGTCTGGGAACATGAGCCATAATTAACCCACAAAGACCCAAACATCCTGCCGTCCAGTCAGTGGCGGTCAGTGGTGGTCAGTGGTGGTCAGTGGCGGTCAGTGGCGGTCAGTGGTGGTCAGTGGCGGTCAGTGGCGGTCAGTGGCGGTCAGTGGTGGTCAGTGGCGGTCAGTGGCGGTCAGTGGCGGTCAGTAAATGTATCATAACGCTGTATTTGGTCTGTCGACCCTAAACCCACATCCATTAATATTTCAACCATTGATATTGAATGTTTGTATTGAAAGTGTTGAATCCAGTTGATCCCATCAATGACATTCATCTGTTCATGGTCATCACGTATGACCATGTGGATGTCCACAGTTACCATGGAAACACCATCATCTTCATGGATCAGTTTTGTCTGTTGTGATCGAATGACTTTGATTTTAGTTTCGTTTCCATCAATGATTAAATTCAATATTCAACGTGTAGAAGATGAAGTTGAAATCACTGGGTCTTTATGGGTTAATGTGGCACCAACTCAATCTACGTCCAAAATGTTGAAGCACGACGAGAAACCCTGGAGACGACTGGACCTGGACCGACAAACGGACACGGACACACGGACACACGGACACATGGACACACGGACACGCTGACCCTACTAAAGCTGAGGACACATATAGTTGGTTTATTGCTATTTCTTCGTCTTCGGGGTGTTTGTTGGTTCAAACCCCGGGCGTTTCCACGGTGACGGTAACGCCTCGGCCTGCGTGGCTCCGCCTCCTCGCCGGCGCCGCGTCCGGTTTCCTGAGCTCGTCTTAAAGCGGAGGCTTTGGCGCGGAGGGGGCGGGGCTTAGAGGTACGGCTCTCCGAACGTCCTGCGACACTCCATGACCCCCGTACTGGGGGGACGGTCACAGCTGAGGGTCATTTTGACCAGGGGGGGGGTCAGGCGGTCGTAGGCCAGATGGTACTCCCGGTCAAAGGCATCTGACGGAGACATGAGGACAGACATGAGGACAGACACATGAGGACAGACATGAGGACGGACATGAGGACAGACATGAGGATGGAGACATGAGGACAGACACATGAGGACGGAGACATGAGGACAGACATGAGGACGGAGACATGAGGACAGACATGAGGACGGACATGAGGACGGACATGAGGACAGACATGAGGATGGAGACATGAGAACAGACATGAGGACAGACACATGAGGACGGACATGAGGACAGACATGAGGACGGAGACATGAGGACAGACATGAGGATGGAGACATGAGAACAGACACATGAGGACAGACATGAGGACGGACATGAGGACAGACATGAGGACAGACACATGAGGACAGACATGAGGACGGACATGAGGACAGACATGAGGACAGAGACATGAGGACAGAGACATGAGGACAGACATAAGAACAGAGACATGAGGAC
>JAPTGZ010000018.1:3157629-3169145 GCA_029814645.1 Fowleria isostigma
CCCAGTGTGTCCATATATATTTATATTATATATAATCATAATCATAACTCCAGTGTGTCCATCCACTGTCATTGATCCAACTCCATGGGTTTTACTGGGCAATCAATGTTGGGGAAGATGACGGTGTTTCCATGGTAACTACTGAGCCTCCGAATGTCCCGATGGGTCATATCTGATGACCATGAACAGATTAATGAATTCATTCATTTTCTGAACCTGCTTTGTCCTCACTGGGGTCATGGGGGTCACATGGAGCCTGACTGTGTATTTGACAGTTTTCTTAGACAGAAGTTCTGTCTGAACATTTGAAGTCGTTTTGGAACTGGAGCTTTAATGTCATGTCAATCCGTCTGTACTCGACGGTTAATTTCATCAGAGCTGACTCGCCCATTAGGCAATATCGACAAATGCTAAGGCCCGCCGTGGCCTCCAGGGAAATTCACCCTCTGTTAATTCTATTAAAACGAGTTACCTCTGCCAAGGAGGTTATGTTTTTACCAGCGTCTGTCTGTCTGTCTGTCTGTCTGTCTGTTAGCAACTTTATACAAAAACTACTGGATGGGTTTGGATGAAATTTTCAGGACATGGTGGAAATGACACAAGGAACAATCGATCAGATTTTGGGAGTGATCTGGATCACCGCCTGGATCCAGGATATTTTTAAAGGATTCTTTAACTTTGGGAGATGGAACCATTTTTGGCATTTGTTCATATAACTCCACAAACAAAATAGCCAGGGCACTTGGACAAAAAAATACAGGTCAAGATATCAAAGATTGATCCAGATACTTATGGAATAATTACTAAAACCTATAATCCAGAATATGAAAAAAATAGAAGACCTTTGGAATTTTCATCATAGGAAGAGGGAAAAAAATAAATGAAATAAGCGGAAAAGCAAAAAAAAAACCCAAAAAAACAGTCTGCCTCTATTTGTACATATGTTGTTTTTGTATGTTTGCTGTAAAATCTATCCAAATAAATGTAGATTATTACTTTGTGAGTCACAGTTTGGGTTAACTATCATACTTGGCAGAGGTCTGCGCTCGTCGAGTGCTTCTAGTTTTTTCATGTATTTGGGCAAATGACACTGGTTGCAAAAGTTTGTTTTGGTGAGGAGGAACCGACTTTTTCATCTGTTTTAATGTGATAACCCTTGAATTTATTCTAATATTTCACCAGATCAGTAAGCAAATATAGAAAAATGCCAAAAAAAAAAGCCAAATTCAGAGGATTATATTATGATAAATCACTTAAAGGTTAAACGTGGAGTCATTTGTTTGTTTTTTTTCCTATAATCTGAAAAATCACACTGGTTGTAGATGCTTGTTGTTACTATTAACTCTTAAAATGGAAAGCAGTGCACAATTAATATTCTACAAGTGGCAGCGGGGTTTAATTGATGCGACTCCAGAGAACTTTGTAAACATGTCAAAACGACCTAAAGCGAACACAACACTGTAAAAAATGCCCTGCTAGAAATCAGCCTAATACTCCTAAACCTGGACAAGTTGTCTTAGATTGAGCAAAAGAATCTGCCAGTGGGGAAGAAAAAAATTCTGTACTAAGTTTTTAGAATACAAGCAAAAAAATCTACCAACCAAAAAACATAATGTGCCTTAAAACTAGATAAAAATACTGGAATTTTATCAAACTGTTTAATACAAAAAAATAAAATCACCTTAATATGAGCTGGAAAATGTTATTAATCTTATTCAGAGAAAGTTAGTCTATAAAAAAAAAATTTTATGTTTAAAAAAAAAAATCCTTGGCGTGCTTTTTTCCCTTATTTAGATGAAAAATAAAACATGTAGAAATGAGGCCTTTTTCACTTTTTTAGAATTTTTTTTTGTAGTGAGGGAAGAAAAAAAGAAGAGGAAAAACAGGAGAGAAATGAAGAGGTAAAGTAAAGATACAGTAATAACAATAACTGAACATCTGCTCTAACGGGTCAAGTATGACGTAGTTCAGAGGTCAAGACAAAAAAAAAAAATAATAAAAAAAGACAGACGAAGGTTCAACATAAATATTTATGTGGTAATATTACTGTGGTCAGGGTATTTATATTGAATTCTAGATTTGTCAGTATTTATTTGGAAGTTGTTAATGGTGTCACCTAATTTACATGATTATCTATGAATTTAAGACAATGGAAAAAAAACAAAGCTTTTTGATTTCTTTCATAAGTGTATATAAATCACTGACAGAGGGGGCGCCATATTAAATCTTGCATAGGGCATTGCATTAGGTAGATCTGGCTCTGAATTTCAGAACTAAACATGGAGTGCAGTCCGTCCTCTTCCTGTAAATGGGAGTATAATAATAATATAGCTGCACGATATTGGGAAAAACTGACATTGTGATTTTTTTTTTTTTTTTTTTAACCCTGCGATATGTATTGCGATTTTCTTCATTTTCTGTGATTTTCTTCTTTGTTTTCTCAGAATTTGTTAGTTTTTTACTGATTTTCCTTCTTTTTTTCTCACATTCTTAGGTTTTAGTGATTTTCTTTTTTTTTCGGTGATTTTCTTCTTTATTTTCTCAGATTTTCTTTGTTACCTCTGCCAAGGAGGTTATGTTTTTGCTGGCGTCTGTTAGCAACTTTATGCAAAAACTACTGGATGGATTTTGAGAAAATTCCAGGATTTTTTTTTAAAAAGGATTCTTTAACATTAGGACCATTTTCAGCATTTAACATATAACTCAAAAAAAAAAAAAAAAAAGAAAAAAGTCACTGACACAAATAAATGTAGGATTATTACTTTGATGTGAGTCACAATATGGGGGAACTATCATGCTTGGCGGAGGTCTGCGCTCTCCGAGTGCTTTTCTAATTGTTGGCGATTTTCTTCGTTTTCTGTGATTTTCTTGTAATTTTCCCAGATTTTCTTTTTTGTTTTTGGTGATTTTCTTTGTTTTTGGTGATTTTCTTCCTTGGTTTGGGTGATTTTCAGAATAAGCTTCATTGTCATTGCACATGTTTCAAAGCAAGGAAATTTCTTACAGTACACCGTCCAAGAAACATATGAGACATAACAATTCCATGGGGCATACAGGAGGATGTTTTGGCCACATTAGAGAGAAAGGATAAACACGAGGGTCAAGGGGAGATGAAAAAAAAAGTCAACATCACATTGCACGTAAAGGTGCATTGTCTTATCGGTAAAAAAAACAACCACCTCAGTGTTTAAGTAGTAAACAAAGCCACATTTAAAGACAGGACACTAGCAACGTTGTGAAATGGGTAGGGGGGATTAGGACAAGGGGCGTGACCCCACTTTCTCTTGTTGCTCATTTTTTAATGTTATCAGTAACTGTGTCAAGTTCCCTTGAATTCAGATGAGAACAGATTGGGTTCATTTACCTCCTACATTGCAGGATCTGCAATGTGACTGAGCATCGTCATCGTGTACACGATATATTGTGCCGCTCTAGACTATAACCTGCTCATGGCGTGTGTTGTTCAGGTTTAAGGACTCTGATGGGCCACAAAGCCAACATCACCAGCCTGGGCTTCCATCCATTTGGAGACTTTATCGCCTCGAGTTCCATGGACACAAACATTAAGGTTTGTTTTTACAGTAATGTAAAACTCTGAGTCAGAGTTTATGTGTGTGGTATTTGTGTGTGTCCTGGTGTAACTCTAAATCCTGCTTTGTATCCTGCAGCTGTGGGACGTGCGGAGGAAAGGCTATGTGTTTAGGTACAAGGTCAGTATTTAAACGGGCTCATCCCTTTAACCACCCCACCAAGAAAAACCTGATCAACAGTATTAAGTTTGCATTTCTTAGTCCCTTGGGTGAGTCATTTCTAGATTTCTTTTAACCTTACTTATTAATATCAACTCAGAGTCAAATGTTACTTGCTAAGTTAATTCTTTCAACAAATTCATGATGTACTACCACTAAATGCTTAATATTTGCACTGTAGATGAACAGAGGTTTTGATTTTATAACAAATAATCATAACGGTTTTTCTGCTCCTACCATAAGGACACAAATCAACCATTTGATTGAGCATGTTTTTAAAACTATTACATATCTAATTTAAGTTCTTTTGTGGTATCAAATTATATAATTATGTTCAAGAAGGCCTTTATACGATGATATGCCAAAAAAAGTATTTGTATCTTTCATATTTTCACCAAAAATTGAGCCAAGAAAAATTTGAATCACTACAGACATTTTGACTGTTTTTGGTGAAAATATGAAACATACAAATACTTTTTCGGCATAATCATAGTATAGAGGCCTTCCAGAACAGTACTCCACTTGCTGAAATAACTCAAAATATGATGAACCATATGGTTGAGAAAGCAGTTAAAGCTCTTCCATGTGTGTTTGGGTCACATTGTACCATCTATCATCTGGGTTTCCTGTCACTTTCCAACATAATTTTAATCCTAATTCTAATATAAGTAGTTAAAAAGTCTTTGAGAGGATGTGTTGGTTTGTGTTTGCAGGGTCACACTCAGGCAGTGCGGAGTCTGGCCTTCAGTCCAGACGGGAAGTGGTTGGCCTCGGCCAGTGACGACTGCACCGTCAAGGTGAAAACTGAACCCGTCAGACAGTCTTTGATTTCCATCTGGTTAATTGAGTTCTAGTTTTTGTGTTGAGGTAGAATTTAAACTTTAATCACTGAAGTCCAACACTTCAGACACTGGTATTCCCTGATTATTTACAAAATGGAGTTTTTGGGATATAATGGTTTTGCCCCTGAAAGCCGCCAGCAGATCTCGGTGTTTTGGCGATACCTCGAACAGATTTGGTTGGATTAATTCTCCTTGTTGACCAAGATAGGAGACCCCTAGTGGACAAACCCTAGGGATGTCGGCTTCTCTATGAATATTAGTCGTCCACATGGGGGCACTGTAATGTAAAATACATTTTTACCAGCATTTGTTTGTCTGTTAGCAACTTTACGCAAAAAACTACTGGACAGATTTTGGAAGATATTTTCAGGACATGATGAAAATGACACAAGGAACAGTTGATTAGATTTTGGGAGTAATCCGACATTTTACTCCTGTCCAAATGCACTAATTCGGTTGGAATGGTGCTAGTTACGGTCTCTCCTCTGTTCCATGTGGGTGTGGGTGGGGCTACCTGGGCTTCACTGAGCTGTGTGTGTTAGGAAGGGGGAGGGGCCAGGTACCAGGGCAGTCTGTCTGTCTGTCTGTTAGCGACTTTACTTTAAAATCTATACAAATAAATGTAGGATTATTCCTTTAATGTGAGTCACAATATGGGGGACTATCATTCTTGGCAGAGGTCTGTGCTCTCTGAGTGCTTTTGTTTTGGATATAAATCTACCAATAATAGGCTGATTGGGATCAAATTTGGTTCATATTGATCGTCTTCCAAATGTGCATGTTCTGTCTACCATCCAGAGGTCATATGGGGTCATTTTCATTCACTAGATGGAGTTTCTCTGCCCATTATTCTGCCATCAGGTCCATGTCGCTCAGACTGAGTTCATATTGATCGTCTATCAGTTCTTTTTCTTTGTGCCACTACCTTGAGTTTATACGGTGTCATGTTTTGACCCCAGGTTGTGTGTTTTTTCCAAATGGTTGGAGGAACAACAGATTGGGGGGATTTTGGGGCTCCTAACAGCGTAAGCCTCCTTAATTTTATTGTTATCTCAAGAAAATAAAGGCCTGTCTCCTTAGGATATAGTTTAATTTCAGGAAGATATTTCGAGAAACAAAATTTTGTTTTCTTTGATTAATTACCAGCATGTTTAGTGGTGTTTTAACAAATCTAGCAACTGATGTGAGCTGACCTCATGATAAAGTAGGTTAAATTACCATGAGAAAAATCTGCCTTTATTTCTTTAAACAATGACATAACAACCCATTATCACAAGAAAATGATGTAATTGACTTAAAATCCTAAAATATTAGCATTAAGAAATAATTTCCAGCATGGACGTTCATAAATCTGAAGAAAAATCTACATTTCTACTTTTTAAACAGAATATCTTTTTCCATTGAACTGTTTGTTCTTAAACGTGCCTTTCCAGCTGTTGTAACTCTGATCCTTTTCATGAACGTCCAGATGTGGACTATGGTCCTGACTCCCTGCCTTTCCATCCACCTCCATTTGAGGAGAGTGGATCAGTGTAAACCTGTGGCAGTTCTAGTCGTGGACATTCCCGTCTGTACAAACATGTTAATCTGCTTAAGCACCGACGTGAACATTCACACAACACACTGTGACCCACAACATCTGAAGGCTCTAGTGCACTCACAGCACAGTTAGGAGTCGCTACAGCTGCAACGGTTTTGGGTTAGTTGGTTTATTTTTTTGTTTCCTTTTAAGCTTAAGTACCAGATTTTTTTTCGTGTTTTATGCAAAATTTTTAAGGTAAGATTTGATAAAATGAAACTGTATTGATCCAACAACAAGGAAAGAAAATGTGCATACATAAACATACTACAAAACAAACAATACTAATAATAATAATAGTAATAATAATAATAGTAGTAGTGATAATAGTAATAATAATGGTAATGGTGATGATAGTAGTAGTAGTAGTAGTAGTAATAATGGTAGTAGTAATAATAATGGTAATAGTAATAATAATAGTAATGGTAGTAATAATAATAGTAATAGTAATAATAATGGTAATAGTAATAATAGTAATACTAATAGTGGTAATAGTAAAAGTAATGGTAATAGTAATAACAATGGTAATAGTAATACTTATAATGGTAATAATAGTAATAGTAAAACTAATAGTGGTAATAGTAATAATAATATTAATAGTAATAATAATCGTAATAATAGTAATAATGATAATAATGCTAGTAATGGAACTCTCTAGGCTTGGAGTAAATGATTTAGGAAATCGGATTACTCATTGTTGGTTTGTAACATTTGCCCGTCTGCTCCGATCCACTGGAAGTCTTCTCGTGCACATGTGACCTGTCGTCGTGGCCGTTTGTCCGTTGTTTTCGCTGACCTATCCTCTTGTCCGTCAGCTGTGGGACCTGACTCAGGGGAAGACCATCACAGAGTTCAAGTCTCACACAGCAGCCGTCAACATCATCCAGTTCCACCCCAACGAGTACCTGCTGGCCTCGGGCAGCTCCGACAGGTACCACCACCCACTCTTACACAACATTAAGCTTTAGGGGGTCAAACATATGGTCTGTGGGCCAAACCTGGTCCACCAGAGGGTCTGATGGGGGGGCAGACCAGTAAAATACTACCATAATAAACTATAAATAATGACAATTCTAAATTGTTCTTTGTTTTCATGTAAAAAAAAAAAAAAGATCAACTATATGAAAATGTTTATATTTACAAACTATCCTTCCTTTTAAAAACATAAACAAATATGAACAACCTGAAATATTGATATAATGTTAACAACATCCAGCCTGTTACTAAATGTTTTGTGTATTTGTAGATCCACTGTGATGTGGAAAAGATAAAACAGGCATGAAATTGTAAAAATTGCACTTATTTCTGTTAGTACATTTCAATTAGTTCATGTTATTAATTTTATTTTTACATGTTATCTAGTTTGTAGATGTAAACAGTTTCTTGATGTAATTGTACCTTTTTCTTTCGAAAACATAGAGAACCGTTTGGAGTTGACATGATGATGATACTGATATGATATTGTTTTTCTGGTTGTACTTGAGGTTATGTTGGGCTGTATGTGTCTCCTGAACTCCAGTGAATTTGACGGTCCTGATTTAGAGGATGAGTTCTTCTGTTTGAAATGTGTGGACTTTTCATCACCTCGTCCCCAAGGGGAGGCGAGGGCTGTTGTTTTTGGTTTGGGTTGTTTCTTAGTTAACTCTTTAAAAGCAAAACTATTGGTTGAATTCATACCAAATTGGGTTTATAGATTACCAGTGACCCACAACAGATGTCATTACATTTTGGGAAAAGTAGGTCAAATTTTCTAGGAATTTTTCTTCTTTTTTTTTTTTCTTATTTACTTACAATGGGTGAAATTTCAAACGTCTATAAAAAACATGACTTTGTTTCAATTTTCTTTAAACTTGTCACATATATAGAGGTAACTGATATGATGACGTCCGCACAGGCATAAACATGATGACATCATCTGGATCGATGCCTAAATAAGATAGAATCCATGTGAGGGGCGGGGTTTGTTGTGCCTAACTTTTTGTTTTTGTTCCATGTGCTCCAGGACCGTCAAACTGTGGGACCTGGAGAAGTTCACCATGATCGGCTCATTGGAGGGAGAAACCAGTCCCGTCAGGTGTGTGCGGTCGGAGGGTCAGCAGTAGAATGAGCGGTGTGTTTCTGGACGGTGACCTTTGACCCCTGTGGTTTCAGATGTGTACTCTTCAGCCCAGACGGCGGTTGCCTGTACAGCGGGGCCACAGACTCGCTGAGGGTATACGGCTGGGAACCGGACCGCTGCTTCGACTCGGTGTCGGTGGGCTGGGCCAAAGTCTCGGACCTGTCCATCTGTAACCAGCAGCTGGTGAGGAACCGGGTCTGGGGACGGTCCGGACTTTGAGACCAGGATTCTGTCGGCCTAGTCTGATGCATAACTCACAAATACAGCACCGTGCAAAGTCCAAGTCCAACTTTAGCATAGTCGCTTTTCAGGCCTGAAATGAACAAAAAATATGGTCTGATTTTATTTGAACAGGAACGGTGCATGACGATACATTGACAGAGTCATAAGGACAGATGTTGGTGCAGGTTTTGGCTGAAGTGAATTTCCACCTGTAGTCCCTGGACAGGTTGAGGTTATTCAGTTTAAATAAGTGAGTAAATAACAGTAATATTACTATATTATTAAAAGACCATTAACATTTTCCAGATATATGTATAAGAGGAGAATACATAATCAAAAGGTGTCACCTCATCACACACATTTGTCGTTCTGTGTTGACGAGTTTAGATATGACACGACTGAGGACACCGCACACACCTGCCTCTAAAACCAGACGCAGTGAAACTCGTGTACAGAAATTAATGTGCAGAATCCATAGTCCACCTTTATATTGTTTTTACAGGGTTGAAATGAGCATATATTTATTACAGATTCTCTTTTCTTCAGATTTATACATTAAATATATACGATTGTGTTCAGATAATACATTACTTTGTACATTGACATTGGAATAATCATTGTTGGAGATATTTGTCTATTTAGTTTTTTGCTCAAAGTTAATTTATTGTTGCTTACTAATTTAGCGTTTTTGCAAATTGTTTTTTTTGTTTTAATATTTAAAAAATATTTTTGACTTTCATGGTTATTATTTTCATTCTTTGGTGTTTAGCACCTTTTGTTTTGTTTTTGGTGGACCATTATTAGACCAGGGGTGGTCAACCTTAAACCCTCAAAGAGCCATTTGGATCTGTTTCCCACAGAAAAGAAAACACAGGGAGCCACAAAAACCTTTATGACAACTAAAATGATACTGTATAGATCATTTGTGACCTTAATGCGATGTATCAGAGTCCTGCACCGGGTCAAGTATCCACAGGTAACCCAAAAAACATGAGGACACAAGTTAAAAAACAAAGAAAAGAAACATTTTCACAGGCATAGGTAAAATTAAGGGGTAGCAGGCAAGGAAGTGAAAAAATAAAAGAAGATTAATGGATGAAAATGATTGACAGGACAGGACATTTAGTGATGATGATGATGATGATGATCTGATTTGATGGTGTTTATCCACATCCGGTTTGTTTTATTTTGAAGTGAGTTCACCTCTGTTTACCTCCGACAAAGACACCACTGAGCAGCACAGATTAGACATTTATTAATGGTGTGAGTTTTAGCCTAAAATAAAGCCCTTAAAGTGAGTTACTGTGTATGTGGGTACGGGCGGATGTGTCTTGGACATGTATAAATGTGTGTGGTGTGTCGGGTTGTGGTAGGAGGAGCTTTGACAGAACACCGACTCCGATCATTGATTGACGGAACCAGCTCTAAGAGCTGTTATGTTCACGACATCACTGATAGAATACAGTCTGGAACCTTGTCCACTGATAAAAGGAATGAACGGTTTAAACCTTTGACATTATTCTATTGAGCGACAAAAAAATTAAACATGTTTTTTATTTTAATATTACAAGAGCCGCAGCAGAAAGATGAAAGAGCGGCGGGTTACCGACCCCTGGTCTAGACCGTGGCCACCCGGGTATAAATAGGCAGCACTAAGGGAGACCAGCATGCACCTGGGTGGGCCCACAGTTTTGACCCGTCGGTCATTCAACCAGCAGGACAGGATGAGCAGGAGAAGCAACAAATTCACCTGAGTTGTCGTTTGCCTGCAAAACCTGACAATAAAACACCTGAAATGCGTCTGTGGAATAGACATCATGGTTTTTCTGACTGTAAACCACAAACCCGTGGTGAGTCGAGTGGTTATTTGAGTTATATTAACGTCTGTTACTTTTAAGTTGGTTTAATTTTGATGACAGTAGTCACTACAATCATCATTTTCCACCGCATAAATGAAAACCTTTTCTCCAGAACCTGTTTTAGTTCATAAACTACACTGCAAATGATTTGGTTTTTACTAAGATAAAAACAAATGACTTAGAAGTTTGCTAAAGTACCAAACCTAATATTGGACTGGGGCTGTTGCACATCATCTTTATTCTTGTCAGAGTTACTGTTCCCTAAACATCCACAAAGTAAGAAACCACTGTGGGCCTTTGTTTTGTGCTGTTGTGATGCTTCATGTTCCCATAAAAACAGACTCACTGTTACATGGATTTATAATGTCGAGTCACATGACAGGTCATAGCAGTCCCTGGAAATAGAAAGCCTGTGTATTAATAAACCCTTATGTCATTTTCAGTCCAACAGAAGAGAAAATCGTCCATCATGAGCAGCGTTTCCACCACAGGAGACGAACAAATGGGCTAAGATCATGTTTAGACCGTTGAAACCTGAAGGAGTCGTTAGATTTGACGTATGCGTGGTTTTTCTTAGATCGGCGTTTCACACCAGCTGTCCACTGTCTCCTCTTACGTGGTGGAGCTGAAGAGGGTGAAGAAGACGGGCGGCTCCATGATTCAGGGCATCATTCAGGACAATCAGCCGCTCACACACCCCAAGGATCCTAAAGGAGCCGCTCTGAGGAGGAGCTACGAACGACCCACAACCACCTGCAGCGCACAGAGGTACGCCCACCGACCCTCTGACACGGAACCTGTTCACACGAAAAGACCCACAACCGTTAGGAATCAGGTCATTGATACAGTCACATCTGATGTATTAACTCTTTCCCCCAAAAAGACGTTTGACGACCCCCCTGAGTCCTTAATGACGAGGTTTGACACCTTTGTTATTTCACTGAAGACGTGATTGAACCATTAGACCATATGAAGCCAAACTATAGGATTAAATGCTGCACTTTCTTCATTATTTTTTTATTTCTTTTATTTCTTTATTTTTTGAATTTATTTAAATTTTTTTATTTAATTTTTTTTTTTATTTTTTAAATTTATGTGTTCATTTGTTTATTTTCAGGAAATAAAAAAAAGAATTTCACAGGTTTT
>JAPTGZ010000018.1:3338511-3348606 GCA_029814645.1 Fowleria isostigma
CTTAATCACAGTTTGTCTCTGCATTGTGTTTCAGATTGAAATCGACAACAAATACCAGAGTCAGATTTGTGGACTCTGTGGAAACTTTGACGGTGACTCCAACGACTTCATGGAAGACGGTGAGACCTGATCCGGGTCTTTAGATGAGGACCACATCCTTGTGAATATGGCTGTTTCATTGTGTCAACCACAGATGTATAAAACTGAAAATGTTCTCCCCGGTTGTTGTGGACTGATCACCTGTTCTGTGTCGTAGGAGTTTCACTGTCACCAGCAAACTTTGGTGAAATCTACAAAGTGAACGGTCCGACAGAGGAGTGTGAGGAACCAGAGGTCAGCCCAGAGGTCAGCTGTGGAGATAAGGTATGAACCCTCCCCAGAACATAATAACCTTCCACAGCTAAACTTATTTACTCTAATGTCTGATACTTACTGTTAAATAATTTTGTTTCTCACTTTATGTTATTACAAAGAAATGTAAATATGATTTATGTAAATACATAATATAATATCACACGTATATGTACACAGACATATATACATACACATACACACATACCACATATATACTTGAACATCCTTATACCATCCAGTGGTACCCAACCACTCCCTCATCCCTCTACCTCTTAAAGATCGTGTCTTTGTTCCTCATTTTCAAGTTTCATACTCAGACATTCCTTCAACTCTACACTGAATCTGTTCCAGTCTCACCCCGTTGACTCAAGCACAAATATATTTCCTTGTTGCATGTATTAAGAATTTACGAAGCTCCCTAAGGTCTGGGGGGAAAAAAATGATAGGTGAAAAAAAAGACCATCTTTTGCTAGATCTTGCAAAGGTTCATCTTTTTTTTCATCTGTGTCCCTTAGGGGGCTCCGTTAAGTATGAACCCATTAGTTCTAGACTGGTCTGAACATCAGCTGTTTATATTAGAACTCACCCTCCTGCTCCATCATGGTCGGGACTCTGTTGTGTTAAAGGGATGTGTGCACCCTGTGGTTGACCTGATGGTTGTGTGTTTTTGATGGTGGCGGTCTCAGGCGTTCTGCCTGGACATCTTCTCCAGTGCGCCGTTCAGTAGCTGTCGGAACCTCCTGGACATGGACGCCTTCAGCAGAACCTGTATGACTGACATGTGCAACTCCAAAGACAACACCAACTCTTTCCTCTGCAAAACCATCTCAGAGTTCTCCAGACAATGTGTCCATGCAGGCGGCATTCCACAAAAGTGGAGGAATGACACCTTCTGCTGTAAGTATCCAACAAAAATCAACCGACACAAGTTCAGATGATGGTCCAACAAGTCTTTAATCTGGGTCGACAACCACCGAACCTTTAGTCCAATCCCAATTCCCCCCCACCTCCACCCCCAGCCCTTGCACTTGCCACTACGCCTTGAATTGGAGTTGTAAGAGGCAGTGGTTGAAACATTCACCTATGAATGGAACAACCCTTCCAGACCTGTTACATCATCATCAGTTGTCATTTGTCTCCACAGATAAACAGTGTCCGTCTAACATGGAGTTCCAGGAGTGCACCAGCGCATGTCCAGACAGCTGTTCCAACCCTGAGGCCAGTCACACCTGTGATGACCACTGTCTGGACCGCTGCAGCTGTCCCTCCGGTAACGCCCACACTAACACACTGCCACCGCCCACATTCCCAGATACATGTGAGGTGACAGTAACTGGTACTGGTTTGTTGTTCAGGTTCTGTCTTTGATGACATCAGCCACAGTGGGTGTGTGACAGTGGATCAGTGTCCATGTGTCCACAACAGTAAAGTGTACCAGTCCGGGGAGGGGTACTCCTACAACTGCAGATCCTGGTGAGGACTCAAAGGATGCAACTGAAGGATTATGGGTAGAAAACCAATGGATGTGAGGCCTACATATATAAAGACATTCATTATATGGGTCATAAACTCAGTCATCACACCATCCTTTAACCTATTTAACTGACTTTCCAAAGGTTCTAAAGGTAATATTCTCCAAACCACACAGGGGCAGTCTCTACAGATCCTAAACAACACAATGAACTAAAGGATTATCTTAGTTTTCAACAGTTTAGATCAGGAGATGGTTTAGGTTAAAGGTGAATGTTTGGGTCTTTATGGGTTTGACTGACCATGATGAACAATTGAATGGAATGGATGTGTGTGTTAACATCCTGTTTGTGTTCCAACAGCGTTTGTGACAGTGGACAGTGGAAGTGTAAGGAGCAGAACTGTCCAGGAACCTGCTCGGTGGAGGGAGGAGCCCACGTCAACACATTTGACGGGAAAGTCTACACCTTCCACGGAGACTGTTCCTACGTACTGGCCAAGGTGGGGACATGGCGTCTGAGAACTTATGACACGGATTCATCATTATATACATTAAAGTTCTGTCCTGATGTGTGTTGCAGCAAAGTAATGGTTCTGCGTTCACGGTTCTGGTGGACCTGGTCAAGTGTGGTCTGTCTGAGAGCAGGACCTGCCTCAGAGCTGTGACAGTGGCTCTGTACAGCAACTCAGTGGTAAAGTCCAATCACAGACACTGATACACAACACTGACCCTTCAGACAAATGTGAATGTGGGGACGCTCCATCAACACACGCCCCTATCACATCAAACTAAAGGGTTCTGTTTCCTTTCTCCATTGACAGGTTGTTAAAATCCAGGCATCAGGACAGGTCTACGTGAATCAGTTCCTCTCTCAGCTTCCACTGTACACATGTGAGTCACTACGAATATGCCATACAACATATACGGCCCCTGGACCAAAGTTGGCCCACCACATAATCTAATTCAACCCACCAAAGGGTCCAATCAAATAGTGTCAGCTCTATGATGTACTTCCCATCTTAACAGCGATTGGGAGTTCCTATTATAGCAACTGGATCTGGTGCAAAGTGGCACACAGTAATGTTCAGTGGATCCACCCACTGTTCTCTAGAACTTAAAAGTATCCCTCGTATTAGATTTATTCCTTTTCTGACAGTTGAATCACTCCAGTTTTTCTGTCTATCCATTGCCTGTTGTTGTGACTGGAGCAGGAAGTTAACCGGAAACTGACTTACGATCGCTGTTGAGATCAGAAGAATGTCACGGAGCTGGTGCACAGAGGATACTCCAAATGCCAAAATATCAACATTAGTCTGCTCGTTAGTAAATGTTTTGTTGATTTGTTGTGTGTTTGTGTTTATGTCTCCTTCAGCTGACCTGAAGGTCTTCAAACCCTCTTCTTTCTACGTGCTTATCAGTACCCGGGTAGGCATCCAAGTGATGGTTCAACTTTCACCAATGATGCAGGTGTTTATTTCAGCCAAGAACACACTCAAAGGAACTACCTCTGGTACGTCTAACACACACACAGGCACTCATCTGTTTGTCATGGAGTAAATGTGGGTGTTCTTGAAGGTTCTCTGTGTCGTGTTCGTCAGGTTTATGTGGGAACTTCAACAGTGTCATGAGTGATGACTTCCGAGTGATAAGCGGTCTGGTGGAGGGAACAGCATCGGCATTCGCCAACACCTGGAAGACCAGAGCCAGCTGTCCAGACGTCAGAAGGCGTTTTGAACATCCATGTACCCAGGGCATCAGCAAAGGTACCAAGAACCAACCACAACCACAACTAGAAACAGAACCAGACCTAAACACACCACACATTATCTACAGTTACTCATATGAGCTTTACAACTGGGTCCATTCACCCACCTGGACCGCAGATGTCCTTTAACCACGTACAGCCCATAATATGCACAGAACAATACTGTTGTCCGAATGTTTTCATGAGTTTGTTTTTATCTTTTTTATTTTCTATTTCATCAACATGATTCATAAAGAAACATATCAAATACTCAAAAACTGTCATAGTTTAACCCTTTAAATGACACGTTTATAATGGAAACAAACCAGATTTATTGATGCAAAAAGCACAATTATTTTTTTCCAAAATTCTACATATAAATTGCACTGTTTATTTATTTTTTTTCCTCCTTGTCATATATCAGTGATTAACACCAACATATCTATTATTATTTTTGTTCTAGGGCAGAGGTCAAATGTTTATTGTGTCAGTGTGTGTTTTCTACTCACTTGGTAGAAGGGAGTTTAAGGGATTTTAACACTGTTTATTATGAAATAGTTTGAGTGGCTGGATCAGAATTTAAACAGTCAGACAAAAATGAACAACTGTTGAATTCAGACCAAAAGCAAACTGTGTAAAATAATCTGACCTTTAATACCAGGAAGTGTAACATGTATATACTCAACTGGACACCAGAAGGTTAAAAAGTGTTTAATATATTCACCTGGACACCAGAGGGTTAAAATACGTTTAATATACTCACCTGGACACCAGAGTGTTAAAATGTGTTTAATATACTCACCTGGACACCAGAGGGTTAAATTGTGTTTAATATATTCACCTGGACACCAGAGGGTTAAAATGGGTTTAATATACTCACCTGGACACCAGAGGGTTAAAATGGGTTTAATATACTCACTCTGACACCAGAGGGTTAAAGTGTGTTTAATATACTCACCTGGGTAGTGGAGGGTTGACTGTTTCCTTCTGTTTGCTTTCAGAGCGCTATGCTCAGTACTGGTGTTCCAAACTGTCTGATCCACGGGGAGTTTTCTCCTCCTGTCACGCCCTCATCAGTCCTGACCAATACGAGAAGGTAAGTCCACCGGAAAAACAATACTACATGGAATCTCAACCAGATGCTAAACAACTCAACAATGTGTCTGTGTTGATGGTTTTGCTCGACAGAACTGCATCTATGACAGCTGTAACTGTGACAAAAGTGAGGAGTGCATGTGCACGGCGGTGTCGGCCTACGTCTATGCCTGTTCAGCTGCAGGAGTGGTGATGAGTGGTTGGAGGACCACCATCTGTGGTAAGAACCACCGCAGGAACCAAGCCTGGGGTCACAGGGGTCATCAGAGATCATCCTGGGTGACATCAGAGTTCATCAGGGGGTCACATCAGAGGTCATCAGGGGGTCACATCAGAGGTCATCAGAGGTCATCAGGGTCATCATGATCTGGTCTATGAGGGGCTGTTGGGAATGTCTGTCTGCGTTTATAACAGTTTGTTCCCAGCAGGCATCATCAGAACTCTCCCACCTGTTCACATCTACACCAGGACCTCATCAATATCTGATTTATACAGTTATCAGAGTATTATTGATCATGTAAACGCTATAATCTGATAGGCTTGATCATAACAGCAGGTATCAGAGAGTCACACCTGTGTGTCAACAATGCTCGAAATGACCCAAGTATCCATGGAGTTACCTGGTTACCATGGTAACTAAACTCATACCCTATTAGACCCGGTCCCTGTGGATTAAAACACACAGATAACTGGACCCTGGGATTAAAATCAAAGGTCATGGAGGACTGAGGAGGTGGGATTTATGGACGTCCAGTCCAACCTACTGTAAGCCCCGCCCACAAATGCACCCTAACATGATTAAGTCCTGTTCTCCTTCCAGGTAAATTCAGCGTGTCATGTCCAGCAGAAACCATGTATGACTACAACATGACCAGCTGCAGTCGCACCTGCCGCTCCCTCAGTCAGGTGGACTACTCATGTCAGGAGAGGTTCCCCCCGGTGGACGGATGTGGATGTGCAGATGGAACCTACATGAACGACCAAGGACAGTGTGTCCCCAACACTGACTGTCCCTGTTACGACAAAGACATCATCATACCTGCAGGGCAGACGCACAACAGAGATGGAGTCAACTGGTGAGTCAGGGGTCAACAGGTTTACACACAGTTAAGACCTTTTAAGACCTTTTAAGACAACTTAGAACCGAATTCAAAGTCTATTTGATGGTCACACTGGAAAAAATTTGTGGCTTTTAGAATTTAGTAGAACGTCTTTATTGACTCCAACGCCTTGATTCTCATCGTTCTGAGTTGAGGTTATTTCTGGCATAAGGTGCCGCGTTCCTCAAACCCATTCTTCTCCAATCAAGTCAACCCGGTCCAGAAGGATCCACCAACCAGACATTGTAGATTTGTACTTTTCACTTGTGAACCATCCCTTAAAGTTCTCAATGTCAGCTCTCTCCACTAACGGCTGAATGTGTGTTGGACTGAAGGTTCTGTGATCATTTCAGCAAAGTCATCCATAATTATTCTTCATTTCAACATAAATGGTTGGGTTGGAGTGGGTGTAGCTGAGTCAGTAAATGACAAGGTCAAGGTCATTTCTATGACACACTGTACTGTAAAAGAATATAGATAAAAATACAAGATATAAAACTTGCAAAAATATGCTACCACAGTACTGGGGCACCAAATATGGATGTGTCTACTTTCACAGAGCAAATCAAATGTTAGCACTTGTCCTGTGACTATAAACAGCAGTGACACATTGTTGACCCAGACCCAATCATAGATACTGTTCCATGAAAGGACTCTTATTTTTTGGGTATTTCACAGGGGGTGAGGTTACGTCCTGCGTCACTGATGTATTTGATGCAGGTTCTTGTGTCGGCACAGTGTCATAATCCAGGTATCCCCTGACCCTAACCTATAATTTGTAACCCCGCCCCCAGGCAAAATGTCCCAGACAATAGTACCATTCATGATCTCATCCTCTTGTTGCCATGGTACTGTGGTCATATATGACATATACTCCATATATGACCGCAGTACCACAGTCATATAACATATACACCCCATACCCACCACAACCACATTATGTCAATCCACTACACTTTAATATGGTTTCATCCTTTGGTCACATGATGCCAGTGTTGTCACCGCCCTCAAACCGTATAATTGGAGAATGGTTAAAGAGTGTAAATATCTCCGACCACTGCCCTGTATTGCCTCGTGTAACCTGAATATCCCATCTGTGCCCTCATCAGATCCCAATGGATTAACCACACACTGACCTGCATTTGATCCTGGTTCGTTTCCATGGAAACTGAGTTACTGATGGACCTGTAGGCAATAGCTGATGGTGTGGATTCTGTTTCTCATGTCCTTTTGTTTCTGTTCTTCCAGTGTCTGCAGACAGGGGGCGCTCATCTGCTCTGGGGGGTCACAAATACTGAGTAGGTCATCACACACGGAGGCAGAGTTTATACACCTACAGATTTCAGTCACAACCAAACCTACGACAAGAACAGCTGGAACAGTTCACTACAATACCGTATTAAGAAAATACAAACACTATGAGAATCGAGTCATGAAATATTGAGATAAAACCCAAAAGTTTATGAGAATGAAGTCGAATACAAAAAGTCGTAATGTTATGAGAATAATGTCATAACTTTAAAAACAGGCAGAAAAATATTATAATTTAAGTACATGAATAACATCGTACCCACTTGTCGCGTAATGTTGGACTTGGAACATTTTGTGAGGTTCTACTTTTATTTGGGGTTTAAACACAGCCAAACACTGACCCTATTAGCCCCGCCCACCACCAACACATAGATTATAAAAGCCAAATGGCCTCTTCATGGGACAACATGCTAGTTACCATTACTTGAAGGACTTTGAAAACAGTTTACACACGTTTGGGTTTGTTTCATTGTACGAACCAAGCAGATTTGGAATTATTTTCAAAATATTACGACTTTAATCTCATAAAAGTACAACATTATTTTCATTAAATTAAAGGTTTTTAAAACTATGACTTTATTCTCATAATGTCATGGTTTTACCCATGAAATATTTCTACTTTGTGCTAATAGTGACATGTGCTTTTATTTTTTCGATGTGGCTCTAATATGCTGTTATAGTTCACTGATATTTACGACATTAAAATGTGCTTTGTCTTGTGTTTCATTGGATGTGAATTGACATAAATATTAAAATCATCCATAATCTGTGTTCTTTGTTGTGCTGTTCCTGTCTGTGGTTACATCTCCTTTCTGTTTTATGGTTTCTTCTTGTGTGTCTTGTACAGTCTCTCAGACCTGTGCCTCCCCTATGGTGTACTTTGACTGCTCCACGGCGCCCCCCGGTGCCACTGGGACTGAGTGTCAGAAGAGCTGCAGTACCCTGGACATGGCCTGTGTACGGTACCCAAAGACAGAATGGAATGAACCAGAAGAGAATCGATAGAACAGATAGAATAGATAGAATATCCTGTATTGTCATTGATACTCCGGTCAGTGAAACAATATTAATAAAACAAACCCAATACTTTAGAATAGAGCATATATAAAATTACAAAAACTAAAAATAGAATATACATTTAATAATTTTACAAAGTTACAAAATAGTAGAGCATAGTAGAATAAAAGATAAAACTGGACAAAATATGAATATTATAAATAATAAATCATATATGATAGATCATATGGTGTTAGTTTTAGGTTCAGGGTCAGATTCCTCTTTTACACAAACTCTGGAACCTTCTGTAGAACAGCTGGTCTTCATACTGGTCCTACCTTCAGGTTCTGAAGGGTTCATTTCTACTGGGTTCTACCTGTTGTACTTGGGCGATTCTGGTCTGGTCTGGGTTCTGGGTGCTGGTCTGGTCTCCATGGGTCAATATGGTCTATGTGGGTCCTAGATTCTGGTCTGGGTTCTGGGTTGTGGTCTGGGTTCTGGGTCCTGGTCTGGTCTCCATTAGTCCATATGGTCTGTATTGGTTCTAGGTTTAGGTTCTAGGTTCAGGTCTGGATTCTAGGTTCTGGGTTCTGGGTTCAGGTCTGTGTTCTGGTCTGGGTTCCAGTCGGGTCTGGGTTCTGGGTTCAGGTCTGGGTTCTAGATTCTGGGTTCTAGGTTCTGGTCTGATGTTCATGGGTCCCTGTGGTCAGATCCCTCTGTGTCCGTCCGTCCTCAGGTCAGTACTGGCTGTGTGTCCGGGTGCAGATGTCCAGATGGCCTGGTGTCTGACGGGGCCGGAGGCTGCATCCCTGAGTCCAGCTGTCCGTGTGTCCATAATGGACAGATCTATCAACCTGGACAGACGCTGACCGTGGACTGTAACACCTGGTTAGTCCGCCACACAGTTACCGTGACGATACAGGTCACCAGATCACTAGTGCTAGTACTAACAAATAGTACTACTAACTAGTACTGTTACTAACTAGTACCATGACCCTGTACTTCAGCACACTCTTCAGGTACCTTTACTGCAGTACATGGTTTATATCCTGGTACTTTTACTCATGGTACTTTGATGTAACAGAATGTAAAGCCTGTCCAGGTGTAGATGTTTGGACCTGGGTTGGTTGTAGACCACATCCACTCAGACTGGATTCTGTTTCAGTTCCTGCAGAGACAGGAAGTTCACCTGCACCACTAACGTGTGTGATGCTGTTTGTGGGATCTACGGAGACGGACACTACGTCACATTTGACGATAAAAGATTTGACTTCAACGGGCAGTGTGAATACACCCTCCTACAGGTAAACACACACACATACACAGAACACGCATGTGAATGGACTCCACAGTCCTTCTGTTGGTTCAGTATTGATTATTTACAATAAAACCAGAATTTTGGTGAAAATGTTTGCAAATTTTTGATTTGATTCATTTTATTGATCACCTTTACTGCTTTCTTGTTTATTGTATTTTTTAAAACTTAATTCCAGTCCTTTTTTGGCTTATTTTTTGTGTTTCTTATTATTTTGGAAACGTTTTGTTCTTTTTATTGACTGTGTATTATATAGTATAATCATAAACCCAGTGTGTCCATCCACTGTCACTGATCCAACTCCATGAGTTTTACTGTTGAATTAATCTTGTAGAAGATGACGCTGTTTCCATGGTAACTACGGAGCCTCTGAACATCCAAATGGGTCATATCTGATGAACATGAAAAGATGAATAACTGTATTTTACAACAATTATTGACATGTATTGACAGGATTAGTGGATCTACAGGTATTAAACAGTTTAGATCAGTAAGTGTTCTGGTCTTCAGGTGTTTGAAGGTTCACATATCTCCGACGGTTCAGTACCAGTGGGTCAAAGGCTGAGGGCCGTGCACACTGATAATAAAGTCATGTCTCCACAGATGTTGGACTGTGGATGTGTCACGGGTTCGTTTTTCAAAAGTTTTAAAAATGATGGCTCAGTCAAAAAAAATAATTTTTACCTGTATTTTATTTAACACCCTCCAA
>JAPTGZ010000018.1:3393232-3405047 GCA_029814645.1 Fowleria isostigma
ATAAAGAAAAAATAGAGAAATAAAGAGAAAAATATTTAAAAAAAAAATAAAAAATAATTAAAAATGCATTCTTTAATCCTGTTGGTTGGCCTAGTATGTGTTGTGTTCACCTCCGTCTATCACAGCAGCTGTTACATTTGAAAAAACTGAACCTGTTCTAATGATCGGAAACTCACATTTTTAGTGATAGAACAGAGGTGTCAAAACTCGTCATTAAGGATACGAGCGGGGGTCGTCAAATGTCGTCTTTATGGGGGAAAGAGTTAATAATAAAGTTACATCTATTCAGTTTTAATAATGTAAACACATTAGGAAAAGTGATGAATATTACACATAGTAATGATATAAGTGATAATCTGCATAACTAATGATACAGAATATGTAACAATAATCACATACCAGCAATGTAAACAACAAGTCACATACCAACAGTAAGAAAGAGTCAAGGCTGTACTGACCCACCATATAACACTAAGCCCCGCCCCCCTCGTACTGTGACCAGACCAGACGTTTGTAGAGTTCTTTAAAACTGTGGATACTTTGACATTGCTTGTGGTGTAAATCCAGTCTGTTCCACATTTTAACTCCACATACAGACACACAAATCTCTTCCTGGTCGTTCGAACCTTAGGAAGTGTAAAATGTCCAAAACCTCCCATGTCATAAATACTCTGAGTGTAAAAAAACCTTTGTATATTATTTGGTGGTGATTTGTTAAATGCTTTAAATAACACTAATAAAGCATAATATTTCCCAAGGTCATAAATTTTAATTAAGTTTGATTGAATTAACAGATTATTAGTATGTTGTAATAATTCATCCTTGTGTATGATTCTCACTACTCGTTTTTGTCGAATAAATAATGCATGTATGGAACATTGATAATTGTTTCCCCAGACTTCCACACATAGGTGAGATAAGGAAGTACTAAAGAACAGTATAATGTTCTGACAGCATCATGATCCAAGAATGGCTTTGATTTATTCATGATTGAGAGACTTTTGGAAATTTCAGTTCCTATATGTCTGATATGTGCATTCCACAACAATTTATCAATTATCACTCCTAAGAATTGATATTCCATAACATTTTCTAATTGTACACCGTCTATATTTATTCACCATTCAGGGTTACCTTTATGATAACCAAACATCAATACTTTAGTTTTATTTACATTTAAAATGAATTCTCTGGGATCCATTTGTCTTTACCTGTAGGCCGTGGGCATCATGGAGTGCGTCCTGAAGAGGTTCGGTTCGTACGAGTCCTTCGAGGAGGTGACGGGCGGCAGCGTCCTCCCAAAGAGTCAGGTGTGGGCGTGTGTTCGTAAATATCTGCAGAAGGAGGGATGTGTTGGAGAGGTGAGGAAACACCACTGACTGATAGGTGATCAATACACACACAGATGATCAATAAATAAGTAGAATCAATCAAATTTTATTTATTTTGAAATCAAAATATATCATATATATATCATACTCAAAATCAATTTAATGAATCAAAGAGAAGGAGGAGAGTCATCAGTGTGTGTGTGTGTGTGTCCACAGGTGGTTGTGCGTCTGTCTGATGAGCTCCTGTCTCAGGCCGTCATGGTGATTGACAGCTGTCGGCCCACTCTAACCATTAACCTCTCCGGAGCGCGGCAGCACTGGTTGGAGGGGATGCTACGACATGAGATCGGTAAGACATTTACGACACACGGACGTTTACGACACACGCTGTAAAAACATCAGATAAGACAGTGTCGATAAAACGGTTTATAGCAGTCATTCATCATCTGGTGTTTTTTGTTCATCCTCGTTAAACATCAGTTTGTGTAACGTCGACATTGGGAAGAGTCGCGTTCATAAAACTGAATGGTTTGTGTGTTTAACCACTTTGACTGAACAGGGAGTTACAGTTGAACTCAACTGACAAGACTGAGAGTGAAATCATGGATCAGAGTTTTAAAGATCCTGGATGGAAGACCTGGTCCAGGTCCAGATGAACAGACTATGAAGAGAATTAAAAGTTATATCACAGACGATTCAGATTCAGAACAAATACAACCTTTAATGTTCATCTGGTCTGCAGCAGTGGTCCCAGTGTGGTGCCCTGTGGAACACCTCTGTTGGACTTGTGACTGGAATACAAACCGGTCCAACCGGCCCCATGGTGGTGTTTGTTCAGTGTTTAATGAATAGAGTTGAGCTCGTATGTCATTAGCAATATGTATTTAACTCTGTTTACAAAAGATAAAACATGGTTATTTGTTTAATGAAGTGACTCTTGTGTTTGATCACTTGTATAAACTCAACATCCTGGATCTGGATACATTCCATGAATAAGGTCTGACAGTTGGTTTGATTAAAGTCCATGGATGCGATGGATGTAACTTGACACCTGAGCAGGGGATTAATGATGGCCACGCCCCCTGTGACCTGTAACTCAATCCCCTGTGTCCACAGGTACTCACTACCTGAGAGGGGTCAACAACGCCCTGCAGCCCTGGGCCACCGCCGACGGCAGGAAGCAGTTCGGCCTGAAACCGGCCAACCCCACGGAGGAGGGCCTGGCCAGCCTGCACAGTGTGTTGCTAAGGAAACAGCCATACCTGTGGCGAGCGGCGCTGCTGTACTACACGGTATACCACGCCTCCAGCATGAGCTTCAGCCAACTGTTCAACCACATCGGACGCTTCGTAGGAAACCCCGATGTCCGCTGGGAGTACTGTCTGAGGGCCAAGAGGGGACAGACGGACACATCTAAACCCGGTAAGGACAGACAGACATGTCCAAGACTGGTAAGAGGGACGGACAGACACATCTAAGACCAGTAAGAATGACAGACGGGCTCGTCTAAACCTGGTAAGAATGACAGACAGACACATCCAACCCTGGTAAGAAGGACAGACAGACATGCGTAAACATGGTAAGAAGGACAGACAGACACGTCCAAGACCGGTAAGGACAGACACGTGAAAACATGGTAAGAGGGACAGCTGTACATGATCAAGACAGGTATGACAAATAGATGGACAACCATCCAGAGTTTGTATGGAATACAGAGTAAACACGGATTGTCCACAGGAAGTGTAAAAATAAAAGGACAATCTGTGTTTAGTCCATATTCCATCAAAATGCTGCATATATGCTTTTATTTTGACACTTCCTGTGCCCTGTGTTACAGGTTGCTTCAGTAAGGACCAGGTTTACCTGGACGGAATCCTTCGGATTCTTCGTCATCGCAGGTCGATTGACTTCCAGATGTTGACGTCTTTAGGGAAGGTGAAGTTCAAATCCACCAGAACCAGGAACACATCAGAACCCACAGAACATCTACTCATAGATCAGAACCCACAGAACATCTACTCACAGATCAGAACCCAGAGCAGATGGGTGCACCTGCCGCCACCTGATGGATGTTTTAAGAACAGCAGCTCATTCACTCAGAAATTGACACCAAACAAGAGGGAAAACAAGAAAATAAAACACATGTAACATTGAACTGAAACTAAATCTGTCAGAAAAAAATGAGTATATGAGAAACAAACAAAAACACAGTCATTAGTGAAAATGACAGAAAATGAAAACAAAACAGAACTGATATAAGTCTGATATTAAAAATGCAAAATATGTTCAATTTTGGAAAACTTCCAGAGAACGTACTTTAACTTTATTTTAAATAAAAACCAGTGGAGAATGAACAATATAAAAGTTGAAGTATAATAAATATATAAAAAGCTAAATAAATACTGACACTTTAATGTCAAAACATCAGATCTGATCTTTAAACGGTCTGGTATCTGTTGGTCATTGAATCAGAAACAAAAGAAAAACTAGTGGTTCATTGATTTTCATTTTAAAATAGAATTAAGTTTGAATTTCAAGATGTTGTTTTTTTAGTGTCAAAACAGATATACCAAGAATGGACTGATTTTTTTTTTTTTTTCTAATAAAAAAATGAACTTACTATCGACAAAAATGGACCAACAACACCAGTTTTTTGTTGTTGTTGTTTTTCCTTTTCTGAGACTGGATGTTATCATTTTCATGGAGAGCACGCTAATGCCTTGACCACAAAGATTCTTACGAACAAAGGCTTTGTACGAATCTTCCAGTTCATATGAAATCTAGAGTTTGCAGACATTTGTGGAGGAAACAGTAGATTCTTAAGGCCATCTTATGAAGTTAGTATGGCTGTCGTTTAGATCATAAGAGTAACTTGAGGTCTTGAGGTCAATGATGTGGGTTTGTAATGTACAAAGATCGTACAATTGTCACGTTCTTCGTAAGGGTGCCTTGGGACCTTCTTATGTCATACCTACGACAGCTGCACCAACTTTGTAAAGACGTATGAACTGGAAGATTCACTGGAACTGGAAGATTCGTACAAGCCCATTGTTTGTAAGGTATTAGCACTCTTTCCTTGAAAATGATGACATCCGGCCTAAGGAAAAACAAAAAATGGTGTTTTTGGTCCGTTTTTCAATTTCTGTCAGTCATAACTTTATATTTCAAGATCAACCACTAGTTAATACCCTCAGCCACGCTAGGATATTGTCATCAGTTTGTCGTCTGTCCGTCTGTCCATGTCTAAAAACTTTGGCATGCAGTGGTAAGTCAGGCCACTAGGGGCAGTCCACCGCAGTCAGCTGGAGTCGACCTGTACACGCGATGTCGACCTGTACACTGGGGTGTAACGATGCACTCACGCTGTTTGGGTTTGGGGCCTTTGATACAATACAGAGGTGTAACAACAAATACATATAATCCCCACACCCCCGAGAAATTCCAGAAAAAGTTCTTCCTAGCGAGGAGGGACTTTCAGAATTACCAGGAATTCTTGAGGGGCGGGCCTGTGTAACCTGACCGCTGATTTCCACGTTCTGTTCACTCAACATTAAGCCACCGTACGGTCAAAAACTTTATTTTGTTTGTTTCATTTCCACAAGCTTCGTCTTTTAATAATTTAGAAAATGGACCAAAAAAAGAAGCTACGACCAGTATACGGATGACGGTCCAGGCTCTTAGGAGAGGATTTACGGAGGACATTCAGAGACGCACAGCATCCAGAGGGACACACCGGAGAATCCGGTGGTTGAAGACATAAGATCAGAAGTTTTACATGATAATATTAACACAAGGCATCAACACCCATTACCCATGGAACCACAACAGACGGACGGACGACTGTCCGGACTCTGATGAGTGTATTTACAGAGGAGGACACTCACAGACGCACCACATCCAGAAGGACCCGGAGCATAAGATAAGTTTTATTATTATTAATTTATTTTATTATTATTTATTTATTTATTGTATTATTTATGTATTATTTATCATATTAACACAAGGCATCAACACACATGACCAAGAGACAACAGACCAGTGAGTGAAGGCAGAAATATTCACTATATAGTTACATGTTTTAACTGCAGTCAGTGACACAACGGCCACAAGTGGAGTTAAGCTAATGCTAATGCTAACTGTAAACAGTCTGATGATAAACATAATCCAAGCATGGACTCATGGTGTCGCCAGAGGCTGAACACTCATTTATTCTTTATGTATTGTGATTTCCAGCTGAACTGGATCGGACGGATTCTCTGTCTTTTTCCCGATGCTGTGAGTGTGATGGAACGATGCGCACAACGGAATACAGACAGAGGCAGATCCAGAACCATCCTGTGTGTCCTGGACAGACTGGTCCAGAACAAACTCTTCACATGTGTAACATGTTTAATCTCAAGGCATCCTGTGTTTTATGTTGCAATTTATAATTAAAAAAAATTAATTATAACCTAATTGTCTGTTCTTTTGCAAGGCATCCAAATATCAGTATAAATACTTTCTAAGGTATATGCAGTAGAATAAAATGCAGGCATTTAAATAAATGTGTGTGACTTTAGGGTTGAAGCTGGACTAGATCTATAAAATAGACATGAATAAAGGACCATCCATCACACTGACACATGGACATGATCTAGTTTAATGACAATACATGTTCTAACATTTTTAAATAAAAGCTAACCATATCTAATGACACTTAATTTCTACTAAAATGTATTCAGATGGATTGTCAACAATCAGTAGGCATTAAATCAAACCGTCCACTTACTGTACTGCGTAATTTTATTGTACTAGAACTGAGTTTATGAATGTCCTGGTACATGTTCAGATAAAACCTGTTTCAATACTGCAGAATACTGGGACATGTTTATGGGACTAAAATTTAGTTAATAATTTTACATATTTTTTCATATACATACATACATACATATATATACATACATACATACACACACATACATATATGTTTTCAGGACACTAGTGCCCTTGCTTTTACCGCTCCCCCATATGTCATCAGTCTGATTTGAAGAAATTACCCTGAACTTTGGGGTGCGATGGAAATGCAATTACCAGGAATTCTTTTAGCCCAACAAGTTCCTGGTAAATAAGTTTCTGGGCTTTCAGTGGAAAAGGGGTTTCTGTAATAAAAATGTATTGAATATGTATTGAACCGAAGACCCCAGTACTGAAAACATACCAAACCCACATTTTCGCTGTACTGTTACACCCCTACTCTGTGGATATCTGCACATACTCAGACTTAAATCACAGCCGAGGGTTTTCAAGTGCACGCACGTTATGTTTTTTAAATTTTATTTCTGAAAGAAAATCCAATTAGCAACAGATCCACAGACCTTAAAATATACAATGAATTAACTCAAAACATCATAAACAAAAACAGAGAAATCAGAGCAGAGTTAAATGTCAGTGTTGACGTAACATGTTTTCATAATTCTTTTTTACATTATTTTCTTTGGTTTAATCGTAAACAAAACCACCTTAAATGCAATGGATTTATTTGGTGAATGTCAGGATGAGGGGTGGAGTCCACATGGACCCTGTTTGCGCCATTATCTCCATGCTGTGTTGTGATTGGCTGACACTGTCCCCGCCCTCCTCCTCAGGTGTCCTATGAGGATGTGGAGCGTCTCCGCCCTCTGGCCGTCCTCCCGCGGACTCGGATCCCACATTTCATGCGAGACCAGGAGCGTTACCTGCAGCATCTGGACCACATCATGGCCGTCAATGAGCTGGACGACGCCACACTGCAGGAGCTGCTGCCCTGACCTCTGACCCCTGACCCCGGGGTCATGGCCTACAGACTGAAGGAACCAAACCTCACAGTATTATCCGTCTGTATCAAGCATTTTTTTAAAAACTTGAATAAGGGTCAGAATGTGACCTTTGACCCTTTATCTGATGCATGTCTGTGACCTTTAACCTCAAACATGTAACCGACGTCAGCGCACACGCACGCACTGAGTCACGCCAATGTTAGAAACACACGCCAACACGTCACGCTTGGTTTATGCACTGATGTAGTTTGACTGAATGTGGTTGGAGCTTTACTTTGGTTTGATGCCTTAAGACATTTAAACAAGACCACGCCAAGACCGCCAAAAAAGTCCACGGAAAGACGCCATTGGTACCGTTACCGACGGCAACCACAGGATCAGCCACGACTTTGAACCTCACAAACATCTAGAGGTGGGAAAAAGGTACTGAAAAATGTAATTAAGTAAAAAAAAGTCTTTACTTCGCTTAAATTCTACTCAAGTAAAAGTTAAAGTACCTTATCTAATAATCAACTTGAGAAAAAGTAAAAAAGTCCTTAACTTAAAATTTACTTTGAGTAAAAGTTATTTACTTTCAATTACTTGATGTTATACCAGTGATGACTGTTTTTTCCTGCATTTTTTATTCAGTAACAGCTTTTTTTTTCCCAATGTAGTTAAGTAATATACTTGGGTCAAAATGTACTTGAGTAAAAGTAAAATTACTATTTCAAAAACTACATAAAAAAATGACAAATTACTCACAAAAACTACTCAATTACAGAAATGTGAGTAAATGTAATTTGTTACTTTCCACCTCTGCAAACATCAGATGTAAATAAAACAGGTCAAGTCCAAATGAAATCACAAATCTCAAAAAAATAACAAGAAACGGAGCCAAAACCACTCGATAAAAACAACTAATGAAATTATACTGAAATAAAACCAAAACCACGATAAAAACATTCATGGGTAAACTTTTTTCCGTGAGTGTTTTTCTTTCAGTAACTGGATGTAATTGTACAAATCTTCCAGTTTGTATGAAATCTGGAGTTCGTAAATATTCGTGGAGGTAAGAGTAGTTTCTGGTTTCGAAGTTGGTACGGCTGCCGCTCAATTCATGAAGTGGTCGTAGGTGCGTAGGAAGGTCCCAAAGCACCATTACGAAGAACGCAACAACTGTACGGTCTTCGTCCGACACAATCACATCATTTTCTCACAAAGACCTCAAGTTACTTTCTCCAATTTTAACGGCAGCTGTACCAACTTCATAATACAACTGTAAGAAACTAATGCTCCCTCTACTAATGTCTACGAACTCCAGATTTCATACAAACTAGGAGATTTGTCGAAACCTTTTGTTTGTAAAAATCTTTGTGACCGAAGCATTAGTGCTCTTTCCTTGAAAATGACAACATCCGTTTCAGACTTGAGGTCTCCGTGAGAAAATGACACAATTTTGTGTCATACGAAGACCGTACAATTGTTGCATTTTTTGTAAGGGTGCTTCTGGGATCTTCCTTTCATCTTCGCTACAGCTGCTTCATGATTTTTTTTGCCATAAGGCAGCCGTACGGCACCGCTATGTGCAACTCACAGCACTCTCAAGTTGATGGTTGGAAAATCTTATGCTTTTTCTGAATATTTAGAGCGGTATATAAACAGTGGCCATGTATTCTCAAAATCTCGTGTCGTGGTCATCGCATTCAAGATGGCAATGCCCACAAGACCAAAACTTCTACAGCTGTAAGATGAAGAAGGGAAAGATCCAGAGACATTCTTAAGCTAATGCTCCCCGCATGTCTGCGAACTCCAGATTTTCAGATTATCCTGTTTACATGATCAAAAATAATCTGGTAACTCCAAAAATCGGATGTTTGGAGTACTGATGTGCATGTAAACAGGTCAATGTCTTTAACAGACTAGATAAAGGTTACATAATGGTGAAAAAAATCAGATTTGAGCACATTTTCCTGCAGTCTGAATGTAGCCTTATAGACTGTTTCATTTCCCCCCCAGTGGCTGATGGGAAACTGCGCTTGTAGTTTCATGGTTGATAGTCTGCATAGGTTCTCATTTGGCTAGGTCATCATTCGTTTTGGTAGTTACTGATTTAACTCCAATTGAACAGAGATATAAAGAAAGATCGGTAAAAGTTGGATGAAGTTGGTTTGTTGTTGATTCAGCGTCGGATTCACAAACCGGCGTCTAGACATGGACTTGAACTCCTCGATAAGTGCCAGGACTCAGTTGACAGCTAAGACTTAGTCCTGATGCCGTCCTTGGACTTTACATCGGATCGATCTGCTACTGTGATGTGACTCCGCCTCCATCTTCATTTCACTGAACGGAGTTAAAGGAAAACTTCAACACATCGTAGCTTAGCATAAATACTGTAAATGGAGGGAATCGTTAGCTGCTCCGCTGACCTCCGTCAGTCACATCAAGTGATTTAATGATTATTTAAAAAATATATTGGAACCAAACTAAAATCGGATGATGACATAATAGTCAATAAAATAAAAAAAATAAATTAAGTCCAGTTTTAAAGTGAAACCAATAAAAGAACTGTCAGGTTTTTTTTCTCTTGAATGATGTTGAAGTGTTCCTTTAACTGTGTGCTGCGTTGCCATGGAAACACTCCGCCGACTCAGACTGAGCTGCGATTGGCTGAGGGGGAGGAGGCGTGCCTTTGGTGGGCGTGGCTCATCGGCTGTAGCTACGCATCACCTTTTACCAATGGACTCTTTCATTGATCAGCTTTTCTTTGGTTTTATCGTGAACTTTGAGTGTCTGAAGGCGTCGACGGCGGCGCTTCCTGTTTACAGATACTTCAGGAGCAGATTGGGTTTGTTTGATTTTTTTAAAAAGTTTTTTAGTTTTTGCAGGTTTTCGTCTGCTGACGTCGATGTCGACAGTGTTTTATGTTCTGGACAAACGTTCCAGTTTATTTATTAAAAACTACACACGTCAAACCTGTGTCTTGAGTTTGTTCAAACATCACAATCAGCGTTTATCGGAAACTGCTTCAGCTGGTTTTTATTTAGCTTCATTATTTTGTTTTAGAGTTAAAAAATAAACCCTTTAATTATAATAAATAACCTTTGGCTTCAGTGGAAAGACATTAAATCTGATTATAAGGCAGAAGGTTTGTATACAGAAGCTTTTTTGTCTTATGACCTAATTTTAACATCACAAATTTCTTGCAACTCCAGACATTAAAAACTGAGTTTTTTTTTTGCTAAAATTAATTTGTTTTTGATCATGTAATAGTTTGCTATACTAAGTTGTAAATAAAGGTTAATTTTAGATGTAGTCTATATAATGTATATTAAAGAAAAGCCAGGTGTAGATTACTGCATTAAAGTAATATAGTATATGACATATACTGTATTACTGTATAGTCAGTGGAGTTTGTATTTAAATATGTATTAATACTGAACAAACCAACTCAAACTATGAATTATGAAAGAGCTGCAGCATCTTAAAACTGGCCAAAATGAATATTATAATGAAAAATATATTTGATCATTAAAAAATATGTATTATTATTTTGAATTTTCAATCACTAGAAATCTTAGGTGAACCCACATGGGGTCATGACCCCAAGATTGAAAAACACTGCATAACAGTGGTTCATACATATTTTTTGAGGTCAAATTTTAACATTTTTAAGGGTCATTTCCAGAGTTTTCTAACACAGCCCCTCACCACTGGGATCAAATACATATCTGCATATAATCAGAATAGTTTTTACATTGTATAATCAGGTTTGTACAAGTTAAATTTAAGACTTTTTAAGACCCTGTGGGAATCTAGATTTTATATATAAACATCTAAAATTATATTTGATTCCAGCAAAAACATTTAGATATCAAAAGAACACAAAGTTTTATCAAAAAAAGGGGAAGACTCGCACAGAGCCAAAGATTAAAATAAAAGTAGACCTGGAGGAAACCTGAGAACAGAACACTACTTTTCTTTTTTTGACAATGTTTCACCTCTCTGTAAGAAGATTTGGTTTGACCTCTTACCTGGACAGTTAATATTAAAATAATAATAATAAATCGCAGAGTAATAATTACAAGCACTTTTCAAGCATTCTTAAGGGTCGTTTCAACATTTTTCCAGCATGGCCCCTCATCAATAGGGTCAAATACATATCTACATTAACCCTTGTATGGTGTTTGGGTCTGTGGGACCCGTTTTCATTTTTTATTAAAAGAAAACAGATGTGTAAGTATTTTTTTAATACATTTTTCCACTCGTTTCTTAATTATATTACATTTTATTAAATAACAAATGAGTAGCACTTTAATTCATAAATATGAACTTGCAAAGGCAAATATTAAATATATATGCATTATATATTGTTTATAATTGGGATGAAGTAAAAAAAACTGTTGAGTATTTTAACATAAAATTGTTTGTCGAATTAAAAATCCAAACACTGACTGGATAAAAAAAAAAATAGGAACACCACACAAGGGTTAACTCCAAATTGTTTTTTTTCACTTTTTATCGCAATGATATACATTGTATTACGTATAAACATCTAAATTATTTTTCACAAAAGTAGCAAAAAACTTTAAAAAATTAAAGAACACCAAACACCCCCCCCCCCCCCAAAAAAACCCAAAAAAAACATTACCTGGAGCTGACAAGATCAGAACACCAATTTTCTTTTTTGACATTTTTATTTTTCTAAAT
>JAPTGZ010000018.1:3452429-3462771 GCA_029814645.1 Fowleria isostigma
ATGTAATCATGGAGGAGTACAGGAGGATTCCACTTCAACCTGTGAAGCTCTGGTCAACTCCATGTCCAAGAGGGTTAAGGGTTGGACACTTTGGACCAATGTAGACATTTACACTGAGGGGTGGACTCATTTACTTTATCTTGGTTTAGACATTAATGTGTGTGTTGACTCATTTTGAGGGGACAGTAAATGTACACTGTTATACCAGCTGAAATCTGATTACTATACATTGGATCAAAGGGTCATCTCTTCAGTGATGTCCATAAAAAAATAGAATTAAATATTTACACAAATATAAGTAAGCGTGGACTCACTTTATTCAGACACTGTACGTCAGGAGTGGCAAATATGCGGTCTGGACCAAAACCGGCCTGCCAAAGGTCCAATCCAGCCCACGGGATGAATTAGTGAAATACAAAAATGACATTGAAGATATGAACAATCAAGGATATTAAAATACCTTTAGTTCAACTCTATCTAAAGTTGGTCAGACCAGTAAAATACTATAATAATAAACTATAAATAAATAAAAGCCACATATTTTTATCTTCATTTTTGTGTAAAAAAAAAAAAAAAAAAAAGTAAAATTACACAAAAATGTTTACATTTACAGACTAGCCTCTTACAAAAAATGTGATTACGTGCACTTTTAACAATATTCTTCCCGTTATTAAATGTTTTGTGTATTTGTTGATCCACTGTGCTCTGTAAGTTGTAATGAACATGTGAAAATGAGAAACTGATGCAAAATACGGGCATAAATAGTTATTATTGTACTTTTTTCTTAATAAATTTCATTTTTTTTTTACATTTTTTAAAGGTTATTTTGTAGATGTAAATATTCTGATAATATAATTTTACTTTTTTCATGCTAAAACATCTAAGCTAGACATCTAGATTTTGGAATTGATATTGTGTTGTTATTATAATGATCTGGTCCATTCAGGTCATATTCTGATGTATGTGGAACTGAACTAACATGAGTGTGACAGCCTGGTCTAGATGTTTTTGAGAAGGTGGGGACAGAAAAGTGTACATCACTGCTTGTATGTATTAATGGAACCACGAGCGATATTAGAGCAACTGGTCATTTTACCAGACTTATACACACACACACACATATCCATGGTCAGTTCAGGAAGAGTAAAGCCGCACTGACAGAGGTATGTGTTAGACTCACCTGTCCGGTCCAGGTCCAGACCCAGGGGTTGTTAAGGTCACAGCAGAACCAGCAGAACTCTTCTTCATACAGATTCAGTAAAACAGCCACTGAATTAGCATTAGCGGTTAGCCACTCAGAGCTTCATAAGGTTGGTCATTAAAGTCCATAAATCTCTGTGTCCAGCTCCATCTTCGTCGTCCAGTCCTCAGATTGGATTTGAAGTTGTTGCTGTCGTAGTTTAGTCAAACTGTTGTTACTAAATACTCCAAACCCACCCTCCACAACTGCACCTGCTAAATCTGCTAATATGACAGAAAGGCAAACATGCTAATCTCCCGCCATGTAATTTCAGTGACGTTGTTGATGACGTATTGATTAGAGTAGTGGGTGTGGCTTCCCTTGGCACCCTCCTGAGTAATCACAGGTGGGCGGTGTCATGACGTACCTTACCTGATTGGTTAATTATTCCACCACCTTGTCTTGTCCTCACGGACATGCAGGGTGTAATACCGTCTTTCACCGCTTATTCACTTAGTATCATTTAGAGGGGGCGCTGTTTCACGCATTGTGAAATGTTCCATGAAAGGAGAGAAATGAAGAAATGACAGAAACACACAGATGAATTAACCAAAACTGTTAAAATACGTATTTATATTAGATGACAACTACAGACTAAAAAATAGGGGAGTTTGTCTTCCCTTGGTTTCTAGGAGAAAACACCACAGTTTATTTTTTTTCACAGGAAGTCGGATCCAATGGAATAAATTCTGGATCCGATTGTTGGAGGTACCGTATCCAGATCCAGCTCAAATTAAACCCTGTACTCCATGATCCCAGTGTTTTCTTCCCCTTTGCTGTGTCGACTGTGTTTGTCCAATTCCCTGGTTAAATGAGTTCAGATCCTTCACCATCCATCGGACAAGTGTCCATGAGCCTCAACACATTTGGACTGTTTTAAAACTCTGTCAAAGTGTCAGTACTTCTGCCAGAAACCAGATACTTATCTAAGCTTTAAGGATACTTAAATATCCATGGAAGATGTCAGAGGCAGCAACGTGTGTTGACTTTACAGCTGTTTTTTTTCTGGATCCATGTTGTTTATAGAGGAAGTACCAATTCCTGGCGTCTTAGATGTTTCTCTTAATCCAGTATCTGTTCATTCTTTTTCCTCTCCATTATTATATTTCCTTACCTCTCCTCTCTGTTGATAAACACTGTTTGTTGTTGTTCATTAACCACTGAAATGACATCAGTGGCAAAGACTGATGGCATTGGGCACTTGACATTTTACTCATTGTGTTGTTTTATGTGCAGAGATTCATGTGGGTTATGTTAATGTTGTTAATGTTTATTTATGTCAGTGTGTCTGTTTTATAACGTTTATTGGCATTTTATGTTTACCTTTATTAATTTCGCACCTTTAGTCAAATCTGTAGGACCACCAATGACCAGCCTGGTCACTACGAGAATAAAATCATAATATTACGGAAATAAAGTCGTAGTTTTAAAAACGAAAAAAAAATGTTGTACTTTAATGAGCTGTAATATTTTGAAATTCATTTGACAGTCAGTTTCCTGTTACAGCGAACGCAACAAGCAAAGCAGCAATTTCACTTCTGTTGAACTAGACCAGTGGTTCTCAAATCCAGTCCTTGTGGCCCGGTGTCCTGCATGTTTATCGTTCTCTCTTCCACACACCTGGAATTAGGCTTCTGAAGAGCTTGGTGATGAGCTGATCATTAATTGAACCAGGTGTGTTTGAGGGAAATATCTAAAACATGCAGGACACTGGGCCACGAGGACCAGATTTGAGAACCACTGAACTAGACCAACCAGTTTATTCTCATAATATTCCGACTTTATTCCCATAATATTACTCCTTTATCTTAATATTATGACTTTATTCTCAAAATATTATTTTCGTAGTATTACTTTATTCTTGTAATATTACAACTTTTCTCAAAATATTATTCTTGTAGTGACAAGAAATTTATGTGGCCCTAATACGCTGTCGTATATATGGTGCCTCACACACATAAAAAATATCCAATACTATCCAATCAAGTAATACGTAATTTAACAAGTTACTTACCTAAGAGGGCAACTAAGTGAAGTAATGGATTACTTATTAAAAAGAAGTAGCAAGAAGGTTATATTCAAAGGTAACTTCCAAACAATGGTTGGCACAAACGCCTTCCCCCACACACAAGACAAAATCTACTTGTGGCAAGACAAAGAGAGCCCGGGCCAGGCTTTGAACCCCAGACACCCGGGTGTAAGTCACACACACTAGCCAGTCGGCCAAAAGAATATGCCTGTGGCCAAGTAGCCACAGCACATGGTCAGTTGGAGGCATAGTGACAGGCCCGTCACTGTCACATCTCTCCCCCTCTTTCCACAAGCACGTCCTCATGCTTCACGCAGGCCGCCACACACAATTAGGTATCCATGGCTCTTCGTCTTGCCACATACTGCATTACATTTGGAATTATGTTCGACTTGCATGATGTAGCCCATCACAAAACTCGAAAGGGGAAGGATCGATCGAATGGACTGGTTGTCTTCACCCATCCCTAATCCAAATAAAATATTGATATTGGGGCCGATGTCTGATCATAATATCAGATTGGTGTAACTTTAATGCATAGCATGTCAAATGTCATGAGAACAGGTGTAACATAAGTTGAAGTCTAAGTTGAACCTGTGACTTCACCTGGACTTGAACCTTCAACCCCCCGCTGAGTCGTTCCTTCATCGACGTTCATCAACTCAAACACACAAACACGACAAATCCATGTGGTGTTTTTATTGGCATTTTGTGTGGAAGGTCCGAGTCATTTACAGAGGAATAAACAACAGCAGAGTAAACAAACAAACAGATAAACCAGCGGGTCCGGACGATGCGTTCAGGTTCAGGTGAGGATGTCGTGTGCCTGCTGTTCCACCAACATGGCCATGTTTTTAACGTCTCCACACCAGAAGTCCAGACGCTCCTTCATCCCTTTAATCTGGAAACGACCACAGCAGCAGCAGAGTTAAAAACAACATAAACCACCGATGCTGCCTTCAGGTGCTACTGGGAATTTGAAATTATGAGTGTGTTGTGTTCAAATGCTTTTGTTTTTGTAGTGAAATTAAAATTGGCTGAAATGGTTTATGGAGACCTGATCCTATTTCAGGCGTGTTCGTTAATCTGACACAGCATTTGTTTTTGTAAACTGTTTATATCATATATGCGTAAAATCATCAGAACGTTCATAAAACCATCGTTTATCACAGGCAATGAATGCCTCGTTGCTCTCCACCATGTTGAAAAGGTCAAAGGTTATTTTCATCTGGGTTCGCTGGTGGAAAATACGACGTGAGGAGGCGTTCAAGTACAATTTTCGACATAGTCAATAGTATTTTCCATAATTCCCAAAGCACCCGAAGGCAGCATAAATTTAATTCATTGAAAACCCCTCACTTCCTCCAAATCAAAATGGTTCAGGTCCAACTGTGACTAAACCGCAACAGAACCTGACCCATGACCCCGTGGAACCAACCTGCTGCAGGTCCAGGACTCGGGGCTGGACCCAGGTCATCTGGACCTTCTGATCCACCTCGTCGATGTTCCCTTTGATCAAACCGACTGACAGGGCCTTCATGACCAGCAACTCCACCTGCACACACAAACATCCACCTGTTAGGCTCCACCCACCTGTCAGGCACCGCCCACGCATCACACACAAACACCCGCCATTAGGCACCGCCCACCTGTCAGACAGAAACAACCACACACTCATACAGACCACGCCCCCCTGAATTCTGACCTCATTGACAGGGATTTTGGCGCTCTGGCCGATCTCTGTGAAGGTCAGCTGTCTGTGATTGGCTGGTCGGGTGAATGTCATCTGAAAGACAAGCAGACAAGTTCAACCCTCAACTTGTTCAACCCTTAACTTCTGTACATCAACTCCATCCATTACTTATTATTTTATCGTCTATATTTGACCTGTTTCAGTATAAATCCTGTATTTATTACAATGCACTGATCATGTAGACGTTCATTATAACTCACAGAAAATTCAAATTATTTTATCAAAAACAAGAGAAAACTGAAGAAAAAGGGACTTTTACAACAACATCTATCATTAACAACAAAAAAAACATCTATATCCTTATTTTGTTCATGGTACTTACTATTTTAATAATTTTCAACATTTTTTTGTTCAATTTGTTGCTTATTTTTTTTATATTACCGTATTTTGCGGATTATAAGTCACCCTCTTTTTCATAGTTTAGCTAGTCCTACGATTTATATTCAGCTCCGACTTGTATATATTAAAATATATAATTTCACATATTTGTTCATTCATTGATAACCTTTATTTAACCAGGAGGAAAAAAAAGCTTGTTGAAATTAAAAATCTTTTTCAAGAGTGTCCTGGCCAAGACAGCAGCAGAAGTTACACTGAATAAAATATTACAGTCATACATCCGCACTATACATTAAAATATCCATAAAACACAATAAAAGACAGTACTAAGACCAGACATAAAACACTAGATAAAAACATACATATTAAAACACCACCACTATTTAAAAAGCACTAAAAGTGTAACGTCAATGTTCCTTTGAAGCATCTCAAAGCAGAACCCGATTCAATCAATTCAAAGCATCTAGATCCAGAGTGATCCTTTTCCCATTAATTTAAAATGACTCTGAATGCATTAAAAGAGACCAGTTCCTTAACTTTAGTCTCCCTCTGTAAATTATTCCAGGCAGTGGGAGCAGAAAACGTAAAAGCTTTCTTTCCCAGTTCTGTTCAAATTCTAGGGATGCACAACGATAACAGACCCTGGGATCGGAGATAGTAATTACTTGAGTTGTTCCAACAGATGTAAATCAGCAGGTATGGTGGAAGCAGACCTAAAATACATTTATAGATAAAACAATACCAATGTTTTAATCTGAAAAAAACATCAGACCAACCCAATTGTATAAAAGTTTGTGATGAGTTCGGGCTCTAAGTCCTGTAATGAACCTTAGTGCACCGTGATAAACAGTATCCAGGGCATTCAAACACTGAGACGATGCATTCATATAAATAATATGTTCTTAAATGTTATTTCACACTGACCAACATGACCAAAGAGTAAACATTACCTTCAGCCGTGAGAGGGCGCTCTAAGCTTGTGACATTTACCGGTTTACCGGTATCTTGCTTTTATTTTTATTCGTCCTCTTCATCCTCCCTGTTCTGTTCTTTATGCTGTAGTGTATCTGAATAACTGTTAATGTGTTAACATACCAAACTCATATTCAGCCTGTTGTTCTTTATTCTATTGTTTTTATTATAACATGACTTTCAAGGTAAAATGTCTGTTCTTGGGCTCAAATTTTGTAAAATAAATTTCCCCTAAAAAATATGATTCAAAACAGTGTGACATATGTTTTGTTTTTTTCTTCTTCATGATTCATTTTTTTAACTAGTGCGATTTATACTCCGGCACAATTTATAGTCCAAAAAATATGGAACATACATTTTTGTTCATTTTATTGATCACTGGCTGATTTTGTTAAATTTGTTGCTTATTCTATTTCTTTTTAAAAGTTTTTTTCTTCATTTTAGTCTTTTTTAAAATGTCCTGGTGACAGATGTCGGTGGCTCACCTCCATCACACACAACAGCTGGATCTTCTGCATCAGTTTGGCCTCATGTGCTGCCAGATCAGGCTGAAACAAACAGAACCAACATCAGCTGATGTTCATGGATCAGGACACGCTTCAGATCATATTCACCATCTGAGACAAACACCGACATCATTAAAGAAGAAGCCTCCAGGATACAAATGTTCATATGAGTGGACAATTATCGGAAATGTCACATTATTACATCTGTTACGTCTCCACAGTTTAAAGGCTGAACCAGATGTTTATGGTTCACTAATGTTCATAAAAGGACCCGGTCTGGACCAGTTCATGGATAAACCCAGACTGGGTGTGTGTTCACCTGTTGACCCCAGGCCGACTTGAAGCCCTGGAACTTCTCCACGTTTCCTCCGTTGAAGGCGTACAGGGTGTCAATCAGCCACTGTTTATCTGTGTTCCTTAGAGTCTCCAAAACCGGATGCATCAGCTGAACCCAAAAACACAACGATTAACCACAACATACACCCAACAGCCAATCACACGGAGCAGTCCAAAACCCACCAGTTCTCCAAAGTTATAAACTCCTTCTCCTAAAAGTCCAGCCAATCCCAGAGTGAAGGCCCTCTCCTGTTTTTCCGTCTCTGGAGAAAAATACAAGCAAGCAAACAAACAAATAAAGCTGCATTCAGGCGTGTGTTCTGGCCTTTTAGTCATTTTAAGAACAGTCTTGATAAAGGCGGGATAACAATATCTGAGGAAGAATGGACAACAATATGGAGGTATCAGTGGATATGTACCAGCTCCCAGAACTGGAGGGAGTTTGGTTGGAAACGCCTGATTAGGTACTTTATTACACCTTCCCACAAGTCTTACTTTGACAATAACTCCCCTGTCTGCTGGAGAAACTGTGGTAATCAAAGTGCAAATCATTATCATGTTTTTTGTCTGTTCATGAAGGATAATTGGAGAGAGATACATAATGCCCCACAGGACATTTTCAAATGTGAAATACCCTTTGAGAGTAAGACTTTGTTCTTCGGACATATACCTCAGGAATGGCCAACAAGAGATAAACATTTAATGAACATTTTGCTGGTGGCCTGAAAAAGACTATCACCAGGAAATGGCTATCACCGGAGAGCCCGACTTTAAATGGATGGATGGAAATCACAATGGACATTAAAAAAATGGAAAAAATAACAGCATTTGTTAATTACAAATTGGAGAAAATTGCTTTATACTGGAAAAATTGGGTTAACTATGTCACACCCTATAGGTCTGACTTTGTTTTCACAACTTAGTGACTGTGTTGAATCGAAGAGATCACTCCCTGCGTGTTTTTAGGTTTATTTTTCTTTCTTTTCCTTCTTACAAAACAATATATTGTTCTGGCATTTGAGTAGATGACAGATATGTACATGTTTATGTGATGTACTAAATACAAATATCTGATACTAAATGTCAATAAAAAAATTGACATTTGACATTTAAAAACAAAATGTAATTTTGTTTTTAAATTACATTTAAAAACGAATTTAAAAAAGAACTGTCTTGATGGTTTCTAAGTCTGTCTGTCTGTGAATCTGTCTAAGATGTTTCCATTTTCCAGGATGACAGAGGACCTGGACCAGGACCTGGGTCTATGAAACTACCAGATGTACATGGTCAGGTTGAGTCAAAGAGTGAAGGTCTGGTGTTTGAGGTGGACTCGAAACCACAGACAAATGGACCCACTGATCTATGACTCTGCCCATGACTCCGCCCATGGGCTGTACAACAGCTCCAGATGTTGATGAGTGTAGGCAGTGGGCAGGGCTTCCTCTCCTCCTGCCCTTCAGCCGTGGCGTCCTGTCTCACCTGGCAGGTCTCTGATGTCCACGCAGCCCAGGTATCGCAGAGCGTCTTTGTAATATGAAGCGTGGTTCCCAATGATTCGGTAATATTTACTGGACAGGTCGTAGAACCTGCCGTGGACTGAAGTCACGCCCGGAAGATTATTTAACATCTCCTCCACCTCCTCGATGATTTTCTGAGTCAGAAAACACAAAACATGAATCAGACGGATGACGTTCAACCAAACTTGACAACAGGAACCAACAGCAGAACCGCAGAAGAACCCAGAGTCCAGACCGGTTCTGACCTTTGTGGCTGGAAGGTCATTGATCTCCAGTTTGAGGCTCCCGATCGACGTCTTACACAGGATGACGGCTTCATCACTGCTTTTGACCTGAAACAGACACACAGGTTTAATCCCAAACCCGTACAATTAAACCTGGTTGAACTGAAACAGGACTCACCTTCTCCTTGGTTTTCTCCAGAAAAGTGATGGCATCTTTAGGATCTGAGAACAAGGAATGAACACTGATCACCTAGAGCATTTATAGAATATAAAATCTCAAACTGTGTCTGTGTGTGTCAGGGTTGATACACATGTTTCAAGGTCAAGTTCAAGGACTTTTAAGGTTATTTTTAGTTTTTTCCAACCCAGCCGCCAATCATTCATTCATTCATTCATTCATTTTCCTAACCCGCTTAATCCTCACTGAGGTCAAATCCATATCTACAGGAAAACCAAGAATTATATTTGCCACTTCTTATCACAATGATGTTCATTGTATGTAGATGTTTAATGTGTTTTTGTCCCTCTGCTGTATTTTTCTGTTTTTGAATATGTTGTTACCCTCTTTGTCAACCTTTTTAACCACTATTCTATTTACTGTAGTATTTTACATAAACTGTTCATAAAAGTCCTTCTCGGGACAAGTGCTGCAAATTAGCTCACACTGTAAGCACCATGATGCATGCATGGAACTGCTGCTTTTTTAGTTTGTCTGTGTTATTGTGAATCTGTCCCTATCACATAAATTCAATAAATAAATAAAAAAGATGCCGACCCACATGGATTTGTCTAAGGCCAATGACCGAGATCTACAGCCAATTTTTTAAAAGCACATAGACTGTAAAATACAATTGAAACACTCAGATAATTCAGATTTTTATGCAACAGTATAAATTAAATTATTAATACACTTCTTTTTTAACATTTATTGAACTTCATGTGCTGCCCACACAGATGCCTGGTCAAATATTTGATAACATTTTTCTATTGATCAAGTATCAGCTTTCAAAACAATTAAGGTCTTCATGTATACACACACACATATATTTTTTTCTTTAAATTATCATTCTTTTTAAATATCTATTATTCTTCTTTCTTATTTTCATGAGAAAAAAGTCAGTATTCTGACAGACTATTTTTCTCCGAATGATAATAACAAATATATATTGGACCTTTTATTTTTACATATTAAAAATAAAAATCAGTGATATAAAAGAAATACAGAAACAATCACATAAATTAAAAAAAAAACATAAATCACATCACAGAATTAGTATTCAAGCACTTTAAACTTCATACACTTTCCACACCTTAACACTGGTATTAAAGCATTTTCGAGCGTCCTTATGAACCCTGGTGTGTGTGTGTGTGTGTGTGTGTGTGTGTGTGTGTGTGTGTGTGTGTGTGTGTGTGTGTGTGTGTGTGT
>JAPTGZ010000018.1:3509049-3521861 GCA_029814645.1 Fowleria isostigma
GCCTAGGGTGTCCTGGTGCCACGTGCACTTGTGGACATCCCTGTGCTCAAACATGGTGTTTGTTATGGACAAACTGTGACTGGCACAGAACTCCAATAACAGAACACTCGGGTTCAGATCGGGGAGGCCGTTTATCCCAATAACCCCCCTCCAGGTCTCACTGTTGCTGCCCACGTGAGCGCTGAAGTACCCCAGGAGAACAATGGAGTCCCCAGTTGGAACACTGTCTAGCACCCCTCCCAGAAACTCCAAGAAGGCTGGGTACTCTGCACTGCTGTTCGGCCCATAAGCTGATACAACAGTAAGGCATCTGTCCCTGACCCAAAGGTGCAGGGACGCGACCCTCTCTTTCACTGGGGTGAACTCCAACACATGGCGGTTGAGCTGGGGGGCTATGAGCAAGCCCACACCAGCCCGCCGCCTCTCACCACGGACAACGCCAGAAAAGTGGAGAGTCCAGCCCCTCTCGAGGGACTGGGTTCCAGAGCCCAAGCTGTGTATGGAGGTGAGCTCGACTATATCTAGCCGGTACCTCTCGACCTTCCTCACAAGCTCTGGCTCCCTCCTCCCCAGCAACGTGATATTCCATGTCCCAAGAGCTAGACTCCGCACCTGAGGATCAGGTTGTCAAGCCCCCTGCCTTCGACTGATGCCTAATCCACAATGCACCTGGCCTCCATGCCTCCCTCGGCAAGTGGTGAGTCCACCGGAGGGCGGGCCTCAGGTGTGGTGGTAGAGGGAAATATCTAAAACATGCAGGACACTGGCTGCCTAGGACCGGAGTTGCCTACCCCTGTTATAGATGAACCAATCATATCAAACAGATCATAGATGAACCAATCACATCAAACAGATCATAGATGAACCAATTACATCATACAGATCATAGATCAACCAATCACATTGAGTGGTTGACAATATGTAGTTCTGTCTGGTGTGGTGAAAGAAATGGACCAGTTATTCAAACATGTCAAATAGACATGCTAAGTGTACATAAATATAATTGATTTTGTGCAATTGACTTTAATGAGATTTGTAAATCATTTATCATATTTACAAATATATTTTTTTATATGTATACTCAAAAGAAATTGAATTGATGATGTACTTGTGATGTAACCTTGTGAATGTCATTTTCACAAGTCATAAAACCTATATTCAACAGTTTGAATAAAATAGTTTTATTCACATCACCAACTTAATATTTCTACATATATCAATTAGACTTGGCTCTTTTCACTGATCTAATTTGTTTTCTGGTCCTTGTCCCATTTTTGCTATAAACATTCAAAATACAGACCTGACTAGCTTTTTTTTTTTTTTTTTTTTAAGGGCCTATATATGAGAAAGTTTAATCTTAGTCACAAATATAACCTGTTTTCTTGATTGTACTATAAAATATATTAAAAAGAATCAGACATCTGGTGTCATTAAATCTGGAGATATAGAGACAAAAGTGACCATGAGAAAATATACATTCCAGGAACCCATATTAGTCATGTGATAAATGTGTAAATCTGTCCCATCCAAAGTTCTTCTGTGTACAGAGACTTATTATATCAAAGAATCATGTATGCAAATTTGAACCATTTAGTGCGAACAGTTCAAAAGCTATTAGCCATCAAACTATGGATGTTTGATTGATTTATGATTTATCATAAATATGAGGTCACGCCCCTTTTTGAAGGCTTAATATCTACAAAACTAGTGGAAATATTGGCTTAGAATTTTGTTCAGCGGTTATTAGCAACAAGGACATTGAAATAAAAAATATGAAGCAAATCTGAGATGGTCAGGAGGGAGCCTTCTGGTGATATGGCATGGAATTACCCTATTTCTATTGTATTGCTATTGTATGATTATTGATACTTGTCATTTATGTAGGAAAGGCCTGTTTGATAGCATTAAGTAACATTGTATAGTTGTCCTGTACAAAATAAAAACTCTAATAAAAACTTGAATTCTAAAAAAAAATTTATATTTTTACATTATGTTTTGACAATCATTTATCGGTACTCTAACTTTGAACAAGTTTTTTCAAGGTTTTTCATGAGAGTTGAAGCATTTTAAGACATGCTATTACACACCTCTACAAAATATCGGTGAAATTGTTTGGTAACAATTTAGTTGGTAGATTGGTGAAATCCAGGCAGGGCACCTCACGTGTCATTTGACGTTGTGAAGGCGGGGGTAGCTGCGATGCGCCTGGATTACGGCTGCGCGCGCATCCACTGCCGTCACCGGTCGGCCCCCAACCCCCCCGTTTCCCAATGTGCACTGTCTAAGTCATGAATGTCTGTGTGCTTACGCTAAAAGAGGGTTTTTTTTACAGGACACTGTCCTTTTTTTCCCTTTCCTCCTCTCCTGATGTCTCTTTTCCTTCTTTGATAAACCGGAGGGCTGCGATAGTGATCTGGCAGTTCTTCCGTCCTGTATCCCCCTTGTATTGTTTTTGTATGTTACATCTCAGACGGCTATAACTGGCAAGATGAATTTCGTTGCTCTGAAATATGTGCAATGACAAATAAAGTCAATTCAATTCAATTCAGTTCAATTCAATTCAAATTTTACCTAAAATGCCCTTACTACTAGTCTACCTGATTAGTTTTTGTCAACAGTCGACAAAGTTTAGGCTCAAGTGTCTAATTTGCATATTCAGAAAACAGCTTCTATGTTGAAAACTAAAACGGATATCAACTACACAGCAAGTACGAGATTGTTAAAATTTCAGGGCCAGTGTTAAATAGAGTTGGAATGGGAAGACATTATATTTCAAAACCAACACTAGTGTAGTGTGGTTACAGCACTGGAAAGTGCTGTGTGGTGTTACTTTTCAACGATGTGTGTTGAACCAAGTAACACTGAGTGTTAATCTTTTAACATTTTCAAAAGTGTTGCCTTTACACTGTACAGTCTGCACACATATAGACACTTTATGAGTGTTACTTTCAACACTGTGGGTGTTAAATTAACACTGGCATTTTTGTAGTGTAACTTTGTTTTACCAACTTATTGAAAGTTGGATTTGACATTTCATTTAGAACTAACTTTGTTGACCTTCAACGACCTTTAAAGGACAAATGCAAGGTCATGATTTTCAAGATATTCCATTTTTGCCCATAACTGTTTCGCAGAAAAACAACTTGTACGCCTTATAAAGCCTGAAAAAGTTGGAGATGACGTAACTTTTTTTGCCTCACGTTATTTTAACTTGTCAATACATTGTTGACCTTTGACCCTGCTGTTTCAGCACAAAGCTTTTCCACGTCAGAGGATGAGACTGGTTTGGACTGAACATCCCTGTTCATTTGGTTGCCATGGAAACAAACAGTGGATGTCAGTGTGCGTTTTGTAGGTGGATGTTTTTCAGATGCCAACACTCGGCTCATGAACATTGAAAAGTTGAATCTGACAGTTTGGATGCTCTGCTCTGGGTTCTTCTGTTTTATTTCCTTCATCAGATTAGACTCCACATCCACCAGAAGTTTGATACTAACATGGATGAGTGTCTCCTACATTTGGACTGATTCAGGATCAGTCAACATCCTCAGAGTCACAGAAGTGTCTGAACCTGCGGTTGAATCCACATGGTTTCACTGTGTTCATCATCAGATCTTTACCCTGAGCATCTGCAGCCGGTGTGGGTGTTCAGCTCATTGTTCAACATAAAGATGCTCCTAATCAAACACCAACACATGATGATGGAGTTGTCAAACTTTGTTGCTTAGCAACTGCTGGGCTGACCTTGGACCTGACGATGCATCTCAAATCACTGTTGAAAAAGAAGAGACGGTAAATGTTCGATAAAATGATATTGAGCATGTGTCCCAGTCGTCTTTCATGAAGTGATGATGTTCAGCAGGTCAGAGGTCACCAGAGGGTGGTAGTGTTAGTTCAGAGGTCAATGTTGTTAAGAGGTCAATGTTGTTGGTTCAGAGGTTGATGTTGTTGGTTCAGAGGTTGGTGGTGTTGGTTCCGAGGTTGATGGTGTTGGTTCCAAGGTTGGTGGTGTTGGTTCAGAGGTCAATGTTGTTGGTTAGGAGGTCGATGTTGTTGGTTCAGAGGTCGGTGTTGTTGGTTCAGAGGTTGGTGGTGTTGGTTCTGAGGTCTATGTGATTAGTGTTTATTTTTGTGTGTTTTCACTGCAGCTCATAATGTCTCATGCATTCTCCCTCGAGCCATTCAACGTCAATTCAATCCAACGCTCCGTGGAAAGTGTTCTTTCAGCTTCATTCTATTTGTCAGAGGCGGGAGTTCAACTTTTTGCTGCTGGTGTTTAGTTTCCCTAAGGCACAAAATTCATTAATCACTGTCGGTTTCTCTAAATGCACCCCGTGTTTCTCCTCCTCAGTGTTCTGGAGAGTTTCAGTTTCACCTCCGTAGGAAAATGTTGTGAACTTAACTTCAATCCTGGATCTGGAGTCTGATGGGTTGAAGCATATATGCTGATTGGATTATTGAAAAACAGTAAAAGCACCTTAAGGCAACACTGTTGGAAAATCTGACTGATTGATTGATTAAAGGTTGGTTCATTCTCTTCATAGATTTACCCATGGTGCCATTGGTCCATTCTTTGGGTTCATTTAATCATTTTTTTTTTTTTTTTTTTTACAGATTCTGACCAAATGGAGAATATGTTGCAGTAACACCAGGAACTACCGGGGGCAGTGTTGAGATCTGAAGCCAATCATTTCTAGAAATGGTAGAACTTTGCATTTACAACAATGGACCATTTATCACCAACAACACTCAAATCTCCTGTTGACACCATATTTTGTTATAGGCTTTCTTCTTTTTCTCTGTGGTTTTTTCCCAGTTTGTTGATTCAAAGTGTCGCCCTCTGGTGGACTGATGAACAAAAGCTCAGTACAACTAAATGGACACAGGAAAATAATAAACACAGTGACAATTGCACTGATTGAAATGTGTCGACAGACTAATGTCATGTTTTCATTTTAGAGTGCCTGGTCGTCATAGCGATGCTGTGTGTAACTTCTGTGATGTTTGCTTAGAGAGTTGCTGATAAACTCATTCGTTGCATGTTGCTCGACCAAGCTCACGCTGAATCCTTTCATCGTCCACCAATGGCAGAAATGTCTGAACCTCCTTGACTGACCATCGTGGGGTTTATGGGCTGTCATCATGGATTAGCCTACTCACATATTTACTGTTAAGGGAGGGCTGTTTGACCCTCCAAAGGGAGATTTTTCAGGACCACACTACAAACAAAGGGGTATAAGAAATCTCCCATAATTCTATTCAAATCATTGGTAGATGGAGGGAAACGCAACAAAAAAGTGTAACAGTGTGACCAAAGAAACAAACACTTGTACAAATTTTCTTCAGGAAACAACGTAATCATTTGATCATCTGTTTAATGCCATTTCGGTTTGTTATAGATCGCATTGCTGCGATTTGTGGTTGATAGTTGTAAAAAGATGACCAAAGCCCATGCAACAGAGAGGGTTACAGCTGTTGACAACATGGGGAATTCTGTCACAAACAAAGTTGTGTCATCTGTGTATAGTGATATTGATGACTGATGATGATGTAACAGGTCTGGAGAGTTGGACCATTTCATAGAGAGATGTTTACACCACTACCCTGTACAACAGAGTTACAAGGGGAAGGAGTAAGGGGGAAGGTCAAGAGATGAATTGGGATTGGGCTTAAATTAACCTTTAGAGGTGAACATTAGTCTTCGTGCCAATAAGGCTATGTTTAGACAACTTGTCAACTGTCTTTAACAGATCGGATACAGGTCACATATGTGACACAAACATTGGATTTGAGACACATTAACCTGATGGCTGAATGTAGCCTTTGTGTGAATGTAAACGGGTTGATGTTAACTAAGTATGAAGGTTTTGAACACAATGAGTTTTGTTTTATTACAGGATTTGCTTGATGCATATGATCAATAAATCACCTGACAAATGAATATTGATGGGAGTTTAATCAGACAATTGTTAAACCAGATGAATCAGTATTAACCATTTGTACAACGTGTGTTCCAGTCCTCGTCCTGGTTCAAAATGGACTGAGGAGGCCTTTAATGGCTGCTGTAACCCTGGCAGTATTGGCGGTATCCAACGCCTCAGGAGCGTTTGCGCGTCAGGAACAGGATCTTCTTGAAAGCCCTCCTGAAGTCGCGGTTGAAGACAGTGTAGATGACAGGGTTGAGGCAGCTGTTGCAGTATCCGATCCAGAAGAACAGGTTAAAGAGCGAGTCTGGCACGGAGCAGTGTTCCCTGCACAGCGCCTGCAGGCTGTAGGTGAAGAAGAAGGGGAACCAGCACAGCACGAAGGCGCCCATGACCACCGCCAGCACTAGTGTGAACCGCTTCTCCCGCTGTTGTGCCAGTTTACTCCTCGACAGACACATTTTCCGGCTGCGCGGCGGCACTGGAGATGGCAACAGGAAGTGGGCGGAGTACTGGTCTGATGACGCCCATGATAAGGAGGCGCAGGATGGAGGGGGTGGCGGCTTCAGCCTGCTAGTCGACGCCTCGGAGGCTGGTTTGTCTTTGTCCGACTTCCTGAAGGAGAAAGAGGGTTTCCTGTCCTCACAGACCTTCTCCTCCAAGTCGATGTCATCCAGGTCTCCGCCCACATCCACGCCCACATCCACGCCCACATCCTCACTGGAATGACACTGCACTACTGCGAATTGTGGAGTCCTGTCGTTTCTTTGACCCACAAAGCAGGTCTCAGACTGTGACGGCTGCCGCTCCAGAATGTTCTTGGCCACGAACACGGTGGACGCTCGCTGTTTGGCCACGCGGTAAATCTTACAGTAAACCAGAATCATGATGATGCCAGGGACGAAGAAGGACACAAGGCAGGACGCCAGGATGTACCACGTCTGGTCATTCAGGAGACACTCCTCCTCGCCGTCCAGGCTTTGCCCCTCATCCTTTTGTGACATGAGCAGCGGCGGAGAGGAGATGACGACAGAGATGAGCCACACCACACTGATCATGGCCTTGATGCGTTTAGGCGTCCTCTGGCGGTTGTAACTCACGGCGTTGGTAACCGACCAGTAGCGGTCAAGGCTGATGGCACAGAGGTGGACGATGGATGACGTGCAGAAGAGGACATCCAGGGCCAGGTAGAAGGAACACCAGGTGGTGCCAAAGTACCAGTAGCCCATCACCTGAAACACAAGGGTCAACAGGTCAGTGAACGCACCGCGAATGAGACAAACAGATGAACAGGTCAGTGAATACACCAGGAATGAAACAAAAGGTCAACAGGTCAGTGAACACACCAGGAATAAGGCCAACAGATCAACAGGTCAGTGAATACACCAGGAATGAAACAAAAGGTCAACAGGTCAGTGAACGCACCAGGAATGAGGCCAACAGATCAACAGGTCAGTGAATGCACCACAAACTGACCAACAGGTTAAAACAATAACAAATATAAACATTTGTATTTTTCATTATCTATCAGTTTTTCTGTTATTATTTTACTGGTTCTGACCCAGTTTTGTCATCGTGTGTAAATCCACTGAACATGAAACAGCTCTGTTGGGCACCAGTTCCATGTGATTTCTAATCTGTGTCTGATGGAGTGAGTCAGTTTCTATCCCTTCGCCCAGTTGGATCCAGTTGTTTCTTTAACTGTTAGTCTGTGGCTCTGACTGATATGTAAATTACTGATGTTTTTTCTTTGACCCAGATGTGGTTGGAATCCGTAAACACCAGATGAACTATTTCTATTTTACAGAAAGCCTGAAGAATCTTTATCATGTCATTGTGTTGTGACAGTAGAATGTCACTTACAACTTAAACTTCTCCAACACTGATTGACCAGTAAAACCTGGAGTTGGATCCATGACAGTGGATGGACACACTGGGTTTATGTGGATTAATTAAAATGAACAAAAATGAATAAAACAATTTTAAAAAGAACTTTAAAAAAATAAGGGAAAAATATAACTACAATGTAAATAAAAAGAGTAGAATAAGCAGTAAAATTAACAACAACCACCAAAGTGATGATCCACATGACAGAAATGGACTAAAAACAGGTTCTGAAAAGAGTTTGAATGGTAGAAAAAAATCCATTAATGAATCTGTGACCAGGAACAAAAAACACCAAAAACACAGAGATGAGGACAGAGTCAGGCCGATGACAGCCAAGCACACCCAGACCAACAGAACCCATGGAGATCAAAACCCAGACAGAAACAGACACATGGCTCCGCCCACTCACGCAACATCACAGGTTCATCCAGTCACAGCTGATGACAACATGACGGATGGACAGATAAGGTCTACGTCTGTTAAGGTTTTTTCAAATTATTGTTTGTGTTGATTTGATTCATTTTAGTCACAGATCTGGACATTTTTAATCTTTGTTGTTTGGTTTTAACTTCTTCCATCCTTTTGAACTGTATTCTACTGTGACCTTGAATGCATCTTTGGTTGAGTTTCTTGGTTTTGTGTTGATTTCAGTCCCTGTTCTGACCTCCACCACTCAGGTGAATTCAGATGAAAGCACACTCTGACTCTTGGATAAACTTGTTTTACAAAAACAGCTTCAAAGATGATTACAGCCAATAAAAAAACACATTCTGTCAATATTTCATTAAAGTCAATTTATTCTTTAGTGTTTATCATTGAACAGAACCGATCTGTTCAACAGGAAGTCAGCAGACACAGTATTAATTGTACTGTGGTAGTATCCATAGTACAGTGGTAGTATTGGTACTAAAGTGGTAGTATTAGTGTACAGTATTATTTGTACAGTGGTAGTATTAGTATTGCAGTGATAGTATTAGTATTAATAGTACAGTAATAATAGTATCTGTAGTACAGTGGTAGAATTAGTACACAGCAGTAGTATTTGTTGTATAGTATTAATAGTACAGTGGTTGTATCTGTATTAAAGTGGTAGTATTAACACTACCAGTAGTAGTAATAACAGCACAGTGATTGTATTAGTACTACAGTATTAATAGTACAGTGGTAGTATCTGTAGTACAATGGTAGTTTTAGTACTACAGTGGTAGTATCTGTTCTACGCTATTAATAATACGGTGGTAGTATTAGTAGTACAGTATTAATAGTGCAGTGGCAGCACTACTATAGTGGTAGTATCTCTTGTACAGTGGAGGTATTAGTAGTAGAGTGGTAGTACTAATACTACCACCATAAGTATTAATACTACAGTGTTCGTAGTAGTAGAGTGGTAGTTTTTGTGGTATTTGTAGTACTCTCACCTCATTGGCCAGTGAAAAGGGGATGACCAGCGTTGCCACCAGGATGTCGGCCGATGCCAGCGACACCAGGAACAGGTTTTGTGGCGCCCTCAGAGCGCGGCTGGTCAACACGGCAACCACCACCAGGACATTTCCCACCACTGTCGCCACGACGATAACGGACACCGCTAGCACGATGAGCACCACCACCGTCGCAGAGTGAGGAGGAACCGCAGGAGACCTGGAGGAGGTGCCGATGTCCACCGACGAGTTGGGAGGCAGAGCTTCCGAGGCCATGGAAGGTACCAAAACATCCATGGTGACTAAATGAGGGTCACGATGTCATCATGACGATTTCCACGAGAGAATGAACAAAAGAAGAAGAAGCAGAACCTCGGAACGTCCGACAGATTTGATTTAGAAAAACGAGTCCACGGTTTGGGGTTCAATTTGACCTCCGTTTCCTGTTGGAGCGTCGTTTGTGTTATTTACATCTTGTGTCATTCACTTAATTTTTACTGTTTATTTTTACGTTTATTGGTCATTTAATTATTTTAAGTTCATTCTGTTACAGACTCGGGTTTATTCTTCCACATCCAGAGGAGACGAAAAACAAAGAAGAAAAGAGTCTCTCAAAACTGTGAAATTGAAAAAATCTGTAAAACTGTAAAACTACAAAACTGTAGATCCATAAAAACTATAAAACTGTAAAATTGCAAAACTGTAAAACCTCCCAAAAATGTTCCTGCAAAACTGTAAAACCTCCCAAAAATGTTCCTGCAAAACTGTAAAACCTCCCAAAAATGTTCCTGCAAAACTGTAAAACCGTAAAACTGCAAAACTGTAAAACTGTAAAATACAAAACTGTTAAACCATAAAACCTGTAAAACAACAACACTGTAAAACTGCAAAACCGTACAACTGCAAAACTGTGAAATTGTAAAACTGTAAAATCGTAAAAACGATAAAACTGTCAAACTGTAAAAGTATCAAACCGTAAAACTGTCAAACTGTAAAAATATCAAACCATAAAACTGTCAAACTGTAAAACTGTCAAACCATAAAACCGTCAATCCGTAAAACTGTAAAATTGTCAGCCTGCCAAATTGTAAAACCGTAAACTGTCAAACTGTAAAACCGTAAAATTATAAAACCATAAAACCGGAAAACTGTCAAACCGTAAACACTGGTTTACTGTTTTTTCTTTAATATTTTCCGTTTGGTGTCTTTGATTGATTTCATTTTTTGCATCTTCTGGAGTCCTTTCTGTCCTTTTAATTCGTTCCAGTCTCTTACCAGCTCCGTGTTTCTTCTTGTGCTCGTTTAATTAAAGAACCCAGAGGAACGTGAACTCGAGTCCAACAGGAGAACCTCCTCCGTCTGAAGACAAACTCCTGCTCCTGTCTTTAGTTCTATTCTTTCCTCTCTGTCATTTCCTTGATTTTCACTTAGTTTCATCTTGTTCCATATTTTAATTCATTCCCATCTAGTTTCCGCTTCACGTTTCTTCTCCCACAGACGATTAACGAAGCCCAGGAGGAAAATAGAACCCCCTAAACGGAGTCCATCCATCCATGTCTACGAACACACGTCTGAGCCCATCATCACAGAATGGACATGTAGAACCTCAAAGCTGAAACACTGACCTACTTATGAGGCTGAAACTGATCCAGATGTGTGCATTCAGGATGTCCTCATAGCAACCGCATCGAGGAGAGGAGGAGGAACATCAGCAGGAGGATGAGGAGGCGCAAACTGGAGGGAAAACAGGAGGAGACGCAAAGAAAAGGAAAGAGCAGAGCAGCTGAGTAACACTGGTGCAGATCAGTGATGCTCTGCTGCTGGAGAGGAGGAGGAGGAGGAGGGGGAGGAAGAAGAGGAGGAGGAGACAGAGGAGGAGGATGAAGAGAAGGAGGAGGAGGTGGGGAGAAAGAGGTGAAGAAGAGGAAAAAGAGGAAGAACAGGAGGAGGAGGTGTGGGAGGAAGAGAGGGAAAAGAGGAGAAGTGGGAGAGTAGAGGAAGAAGAAGAGGAGGAGAAAAAGGATGGGAAGAGGAAGGAGAGGAGGTATACAAGGAGGGGAGAAAGGAGGGGAGGAGAAGGAAGACAAGGAGACAGAGAAGGAGGGAGAGGAAGATGAGGAAGAGAAAGAGGAGGAGAAAGCGGAGGAAAAGAGGAGGAGGAGGTGGGAGAGGAAGAGAAGAAAAAAGAGGAGGAAGAAGAGGAGGAGGGGAGAGAAGTGAAGGAAGAAAAAGAGGATGAGGAGAAAAAAGGACAGGAGGAAGACAAGGACGGGAGAAAGAACAGGAGGAGGTGGGGAGAAAGAGAAGGAAAAAGAGGAGTGGGGGAGAAAAAAGAGAAGAGGATAGGAATAGGAAGGAGAGGAGAAATACAAGAAGGAGGGGGAGGAAGAACAGGAGGAGGAAGTGGGGGAGGGAGAGAAGGAAAAAAAGGAGGAAGAGGAGGAGGAGGGGGGAAGTGGAAGAAGAAGGAGGAGGAAAACAGGAGAAAGAGGATAGGAGGAAAAAGAGGAGGAAGACAAGGGGGAGAAAGAAGAGAAGAGGGGAGAAAGAGGAGGAGCGGAGGAAGAACAGGGGGAGGTGGAGAAGAAGAAAAGGAAAAAAGAGGATGAGGAGTGGGGGAGGAAAAAGAGAAGGAGAAAGAGGATAGGGATAGAAAGGAGAGGAGGAATCCAAGGAGGGTGGGGAGGAAGAGAAGGAAAAAGAGGAGGTAGAATAGGAGAAGAGGGAGAAGTGAAGGAAGAGGAGGATGAGGAAGAAGAGGAGAAAGATGGGGAGAAAGAGAAGCAGGAGGAAGAGAAGAAAAAAGAGGAGGAAGGGGAAGTGGTGGAAGAAGAAGTGGAGTAAGAGGATAGGATGAGGAAGGAGAGGAGGAATACAAAAAAAGGAGGGGGAGGAATAACAGGAGGAGGAGGTGGGGGAGAGAGAGAAGGAAAAAGAGGAGGAAGAAGAGAAGAGTGAGGAGGAAAAAGAGGATAGGAGGAAAAAGAGGAGGAAGACAAGTGGGGAGAAAGAAGAGAAAGAGGGGAGAAAAAGGAGAGGAAGAAGAACAGGAGGAGGTGGGGAAGAAAAGGAAAAAAGAGGATGAGGAGTGGAAGAGGAAAAAGAGAAGAAGAAGATAGGCATAGAAAGGAGAGGAGGAATCCAAGGAGGATGGGGAGGAAGAGAAGGAAAAAGAGGAAAAAGGAGAAGAGGGAGAAGTGAAGGAAGAAGAGGATGAGGAAGACAAGAAGAGAAGAAAAATGGGGGGGAAGTCCTTGATCGGAGCCCGTGTTCCACATCAAACCCGGGATATTCCGGTGATGAGCCGCCGTCGGTGCACGGAGGGTTCGGGTCGGTGACAGCCGTGCACCGGGCCGGTAAAGCCGGGGTCCGTGCTGCAGATGCGTCGGTCCTGTCGGTGGCGGAGGCCCGGGCCGATGCGGGGCTGTGCGGAGGACTGGGTCACCATGTGGGCTGGACTGGTGCGGGTCGTCTCCCACTGTGGACCCAGATTAGATTCTACTGTCTCAGTCAATCAATCAATCAATCAATCAATCAATCAATCAATCAATCAATCAATCAATCAATCAATCAATCAATCAAT
>JAPTGZ010000018.1:3526499-3545284 GCA_029814645.1 Fowleria isostigma
CATAACTAGGTTGGTTCAGGTCTGAGGGGTTCTGGTCCATTCATTGTAAATGGTTCCATCTGGTCCACACAGTGTGGTTTCTGAGCATGGACATACACATGCACTCCAGGACCTTAGTTCTGGTCTCTTTCCGGACCTGTTGGACTAGTGTCCATGTATGCTTTGGGTCCTTGTCTTGTTGAAGACCCAGTGATGACCTACTCCTAGACCAACAGTAGATTTATGCAGATTATCCTTCAAAATTTACACAGAATTGTCCTTTTTCATGATGTCATGAACCTGAACAAGGCTCCCTGTGTCTGAGGATGAACAACCCTCCTCCCCCACAGTATGATGGCCCCGCCCCCATGTTGAACTGTTGGACTGTGTTTTGAGGGTTGAAGACCTCTCCATTTAACACCCATGTGACCAGTTTAGTCTCATCACACCAAAGCATAGACTTCCAAACCTCATCTGTACCTTTCAAATGTTCACGGGTGTCAATGAAAAAATAAAATGAGTTTAACTGGAACCTTTAACCAAACTAAACAATAGTCAATGAAAGGGATCCACCTGTCAATCATCACACTATAGTTCTGATCAAAAATCATTAAATATTTATATAATCAAAATAAATCTTCAATAACAATGTTTTTTCCATCAAGTGTATTTAATTTTTCAATGCCTCTGGACATTGAATTTAATACTTTTTTAATGTCATTCAAGGCCTTAATTTTCACATCATCTATTTAAGGACTTTTAATGCTTTTCAATGACCCTCTGTTTCTGCGTCTGAGGTCGATCAGGGTTTCATCGACAGTGACTTCATATTCATCATAGTTTTCATTCATACTTTTATTGTCATCATTTTGTTATGTTTCAAAGTTTCACTGAATTAAACAAATTATTATCATTGTTTTGTTCTACAACTGTGAATAACGGTGTTTTACAGTTCAGATGGAACCGAGGTCCAGAACCAGAACCAGATCCAGAACTACTGAAGTCCTGAGGTGTTGGGACAGACCCGGTGGTGGGTTCAACGCCATGCAGTGCCTTCTGAGGGCCTCTACCAGACTGACCTACCTGTCACACATCCTGCTTCATCCACCGTTTTCTGACTTTTTCCCACAATGCCTCTGTGCAGCAGCAGCTCCGTTCCCGGCTCGATAGGTCTGCACACGCTCAGACACGAACACACACACCTGTCCACACACACCGGTGCACACACACACCGGAGCGCCACGTTCTGCAGTGCCGCGGTCGGAGCCTGGCAGGCGAAACTGAGGGCAAATGACAGCGATAACCAAGACAGAGTTAACTACAACAGAGTTAAATTCAACAGGGTTAAATATGGCTGTTAAATACTATGACATAGTTAAATATGACAGTTAACTAGTTAACTCTAACAGTGTTAAATACAACAGGGTTGAATACAACAGGGTTAAATATGGCCGAGTTAAATATGACAGTTAACTATGACAGTTAAATATGACAATTAAATAAGACAGTTAACTAACTATGACAGAATTTACTATGACAGTGTTAAATAAGAGAGTTAAATATGACAGGGTTAAAATAAATGAGACATAGCTGATCAAATCCAATCATTAAACTGTGTTTGTACCTGATCCAGTTGACGGCAGTTGGCACTGACTCCTGCAGGAAAAAAAAACACATATTAGGAAACACACACAAACACAAACACACACACACACACACACACACACACACACACACACACACACACACACACACACACATACACACACACAGGTGGACCTGGCTTCACCTCCTCAGTTGTGGCTCTGTCAGTCAGACCACGCCCGTCCGCTACCGTCCCGCTCCCCTCCAGCCCCGCCCCCAGTCGACATCCGGTTTCCAGAGGCGGACCCACCCACCACAGACCAACCCTGTTACCAAGGATACGGGACGGTCCCACGGCAACCCCAGGAGGAAGGACGGAGGACAGGAAGCAGGAGACAGAGTCCAGGTCCAGCATCATCAACAGGACAGATCAGATCTGAGCCGAGACCAGAACCCTGCAGACACCACGTCCATGGACCTGAGGAGACACCAGGGTCACCGTCGTCATGGTTACAGTCACAAACAAACCTAATCCACTCAAACACAACTTGTGTTCAGCTGCAAACACACAACTATGTTTATATACAGGTCTGGCTTTTTTTTTTAATATATATATAAAAATGTCTTGTTTTTTTTGTTGTGTTTTTGTTTTACATTTTGTTTTTATTTTTTTTTATGTCATTTTCAATCAATCAATTTATTTTATTTTGGTCTGCACATTAAACATTCCACTCAACAATCACAAACACAAAAACAAAACAAAAAAACAATAGGCTAGAAGCAAAAGCTGATTTACATTAAATTAAATGTGAACATTATTGAACATTCTCATTATAACAAAAGAACCAACAACAACAGAAAAACTGATCTACCATCTCAACTTAATATTCATGAATGACTTTATTCTTCAGGCAATTTTTAAACTTTGTCAAAGATGTGAACAACTTAAATTCATCCATTCCATAATTTCACGCCCAAAACCCATGCACACACATTTGTATGCATTTGTATGAAATGTGCTATATAAATAAAGTTGAAATGAACTGAATTATAGCCTGATTCAGTAAAAACCTTTACAGAACGAAAAATAAACTATAAGTATTGACTGTAATGAGGAATAAAAGCGATTATTACCATTTATAAAACAAATCAAACCAGTCACATTGAAGAAGAGTTTATAATAATAATAACAATAATAATAATAATAATAATTCAACATTTAACCTGAAACAAATCCACATTCACTGATGGGTCATTTCTGATGAATGTTTAAGGGCGTGGCCAAACTAAATTCAACATCAGGGTCCATTAATTTTTTCTCTAAATCAATATTCTTGATTCTTCAGCACGAAAAACATACATCTAATATTAATGTTATAGCATTGGTAAATCCCCCCCCCACACACACACACACACACACACCTGTAACAAGAAGGGGTTTTCATATCAATATAGTGGTACAGTCTGTGTCCCACACATATCGACTGAGTGTCCATGTATATAACATATACATACACCATAAATATCTACATAGAAGTGTCCAATCATAATATTCATACATACACATACATACATAAGGCATGTGATCATGGTCTTTTCAGTGTGTATTCTCTACAGCTGTAGTTTCTAAAACTGTTTAATTTGTACCTGAATTACAACTGGATATCTGAGAAAATATATGAGACTCCAGTGTAAATGAAGAACATTAAAGGATGCGAATAAATGTAAACAGCATCAATTCACAATGTAAATAGACATGTGTAAATAAATACGTTCAAATATATGCCTGTGTCTAATCTGATATTTTATAATAATCAAATGATATAATGATTTGAAATGGAATATATGATAAAAAAAAAAAAAAAAAACGGCAGGAAGATTTGTATTAAATATATTAATGAAACACGTGTCCACAGACCTATAGTTTAATCAGTATCTTAATCAAAGCTGTGATTATTATTGTTAGGATTATTATTTACACCAGTGGTTCTCAAAATTTTTACACTGGAGCACCCTTGAAATACACTTTTTTTTTTATCCAGGTACCCCCAACTCTAACTTCAAGACTTTTGGTTGGAAAAAAAAAAATTGGCCAAATGTTTTCCTGTGTCAAAGGTGTTTGTTTATATTTCCAAAACTTTATAAATAAACAACATATATTTAACTGTAATATATATTTAAAAATAACACCTTTTTTAAAAGTAAATGTGTAAAATATAAACTTCAGTTATCTCTTTCATTGATAAGAAAAATAATTAACTTGTTCATTATTTAATAAATGAACCTTTCATCTACAAAAAAAAAAAATGACTTATCTACTCCAATAAACTCATTCTAATAATATCAAATATAAATGTTTTTCAAATGTTGCCAAAGGTTAAACGATATGATCGACAATAAAACAAATAATATGAATGTATTTATTGTGTTTTATATTTCAGTATTAATTCTCACTTTCCCACTCTGGGAACCTCTCCTTTATAATAATAATAATAATAATTATCATTATTGTTATTATTGTATTTAGTAGTAGTAGTAGTAGTAGTATTAGTAGTAGTTAGTAATAAATTATCTAAACACAATAGACACAGACACAATAAACTTCTTAATAATCTTGTTTATTGAATATTAGTAGTTCTTTATTTCATTCTATTTTTAAGGGAAGTTTTATAATTAAAGTCTGTTTTAAACTCGGGCTTAATTAAGTCAATTTTCATCGTGTTTGTTTTTCTGTTTAGTTTTTTTTTACTTTTTAAACTAAATTCGTCTTTAACGCAGGAAAACGCTTTTGTGGCCAACAATAACAACAACAACAACCACCACCGACACAAACCTCTGCCTCCATTTAAAGTATTTAATGAAAATAACTTAATTCACATGTTAATTCAAGGCCAGTAAACTCAACTTCATTGATCTGCTGGCGTTATCGGTCAGCTGACGTTATCAATCCTAATTTTAAAAGCGCTAATAAATAAACCGCATCGAGCTAACGGTCTAGCGCCACTGCTGATACCGACAGGAAATCGAACCTTAAATCGATTGGTTTGATCGGTTTTGTAACTGTACTCACGTGCAGCAGCGTCTTATATCTGGTGATCGATTAAAAGTTATAAAAGTATTTTAATTTCAGTGGCGGTGAACTCTGGGAAAGACATGCTTATCCAGCGAGAAACGGCGGCGGAAGTCCGTCAGTGGAGAAGTCCGACCGGAAACACGGAGCAGCACGACGAAGTTTCCGGATATGGCGGGAATTAGAAAGGAAAATAAAAACAAGAACACAGAGGGAAAAAAAAGAAAAATCCACCACTAAGTTAACTGAAAAAACACCACTAATTATACAGAAAAACACCTTCATCTGTAGGTTAATTTAAGTTAATTTAGAGTCAGTGATTAATTCAGTGGGATGTCAGAGGTCGACAATTAAAAAGATAAAAAATGGGAAAAGTTGTCAAATATTTGAATGTATATATTCAGCTGTAGATTAATTAAGGTTATTTTTCCATCTCTGTGACAGTGGAACTGAAAAGAAGAGGGACGTTCTTTGACGTTTAGTTTAGTTAAATTTCATTTCAAGCTCATGCACTCCTTGTACAATGACAATTTCATATACATGTACAATAATCAATACTGTTCATATACATCTCATACATGTGTACACAGACACACATGGAAAAATTGTGCACATACAAAAGAACAAGTAGACTTATAGAACGTAAAGCTTGTACGATTTAAAAGACAAGTGAATGCACCACAGGAAGTTGATCCAGGTTTAAGTTTTTGACAAATGACTGGAAATTACTAAATCATAAAACTGTGATTATTCTTTAAATGTTTGTGTCTTAAATCACGTGTTTGTCAGATGTGACCCAGGTGTAAGTATTCAATAGAATTATTAAATTGTGATCTATTTTAATTTTATGGAAAACAGAGCAATAGATGAATATTACCAAATAATAAATGATAAATATACCAAATGATAAAAAAATGATTAATCACCAGATCAAATCAATAAAAATCATCTTTAATTCTCTGTTGTTTTATATAAAAGACACAAACGCACATGAGATAAAACCAGAGTTTTTATTCATTTATAAACATTCAAACATGTGAGTTTATTAAATAAAGTTTTAAATAATGGAGTAAATATGAGTTCATGTTTCATCTTTTTCTGTGTTTTTTTCTGCAGACGTTAGAACGTTCTCACACATAAATAAGAGGATAAACGTCAGATGGACCCAAGAAACTGAGGCACCGCCCCCCGAATCCAATGACCAATTACAGAGGAGAACACATGATGCTGACAGACAGACTGTGCTCTACACAGCGTCACCATGGAAACAACTGGAGAACGGAAGAACACTGCATGTCGACACATGGACAGGAGACAGAACCCTACAGAACCCTGCAGAAGTTACTGCAGTTTTCTCCTAGAGTGGTTCAATCACATGACCATGAGTCTTATTGCCATGGAAACCACTACCTGCAGCTGTAGGCAGATGTTTACATCTGCATTAAAATCATAAAAAAAAAATGCGATTGTTTATATTAGCTTAAATATAATCAGTGTTCTAACCGCAAATATTAAACCCTTGGATGGATTTAACATATAAATGCCCTCACAGATGGACGTTCATATTTCTGTCCATATTTACCCATATGCATACACATATACACACATATATATATATGTATATATATATATATATATATACACACACATACACACACATACATACATATATATATATATATATATATAAATATGTGTGTGTATTTGTATATATGTGTGTATATGTATATAATTTATCGTATTTGCTTGATTTGAACATGTACTGATAAAGCTGATGGTGGATGGACGTGGATGTTGACGGGGTTAACTACGGACGTGGACGTTTGTTTAATTTGGACTGTTTCAGCTGAAGAGACGACATTAAGCATGAATATGAACTGACCTTTGACCCTAAACATCAGAACCATGTACATAAATAGAATGAAACCAAGATGAGATTAATGACCAAAGGGTCAAACACACACACTGGAATGGATAGACATATGGACACTTGGACACATGAACACATATGGACATCCACACACAGACGACCGTCTTCATCTGGATTCATCTGAAATATTCTACCTCTTCACCGCGCTGCAGTAAATGTCGTCGACAAAGATGAAAAACAATAAAAGTGCAAAATTAAAAAACAAGTTAAAAAACAACCAAACATGGATGAATAGAAGATGTTAAAACATGACCATTATCACAAAACATTCAGAAACAAAAAACAAACACTGACGTTGTGTTTGTGCTCCATGGTTACAGACAGGTTTGTGTTGAAATAAACAGTGTTGTGACGGGCTTCGGCCACTAGGGGTGTCCTGGTTCCACACATGGAACATGAGCACATATTGTATACACTGAAGGAGCAGACGGGTCATGTGACGCCTTCTCTGAGCCTCCATTAGACCCTTAAATCGATCTGCTTTGTGTTTCTGTCGGACGTCGGTCCAGTCCTTTGTGTTTCCGTCTGGATTTGACTGAAACACAACATAAACAACATAATATAAAAAATAAAAACATATAAACAGGAAAAAATGTGGTGAAAAATTAATGGAAGCATGACATGAATCTGAGTCACAGAAAGTCTGAGTTTAAAACTGAGTTAAAACTGGGTTAAAACGTAGTCGTTACATGGCCACTCACCGTCCGTGCATTCCACCTGTGGCTCCTCCCACTGACCGTCTGCTTTACAGCGAACTATAGGCAGGTGGCGCTGTGTGAAGCCCAGGTTACACTGGTATCGAATTACAGCGCCGACGGGATACTGGCTTCGCCTCACGCCAAACGTGTAAGCGTTCTGGACGTCAGGAGGGACGCCACATGATACTGAAGACACACAACACAGGACACGGTCACATGACCCAACAAACAGTCACATGACACTATCCCTAACTCTGGGACCCTAACTCTGGTATGGACTGGTCCTGGTCTCAGATCTGATTCTGGTCCTGGTTCTGGTCCTAGTCTTGGTTCTGGTTCCGATCCAGTTCTTACCTGGGCCTTTCTTGCAGGTGAAGGGCAGGTGGTAGTTACAGGGGACGTCGTTCCACTGGCCGTTCTCATGCCAGATCATCACCACACAGTCTTCTCCAGAGTTGAAGTAGTTGTCTGGTTGGTTCGGCCTCCAGTTTTCAAATTGCTGAAGAACAAGAAGAAAACGATAAAACACTGCACTAAGTCCAGACACATGGAGGTTCTACTGAGGTTCTGACCAGTGGCGTTCCGTCCGTCCAGCGGAAGTCGTTCTCCACCGTCTTGTCGTTGAGTCCGATCCACTGGTAGTCCTGGGCGTGGCCTGTGGGAGTGGATGCCGGCATCAGTGTCTGAGCGTCCAACATGTACAAAAAATCAACGTTCAAACTCACCATTAACGAAGTTTTGCTCCTCAGGTGTAATGACGCTGACCAGGTGGGCGTCGACATCTCTGCAGCGCCGCTCAGCATCCAACCAAACCTCCCGCTCAGCGAAGTGGCGGTAACAGTTCCCCTGGAACTTAGTCCAACCGTCCTCACACTGATGCTCATCTGTAGCCATGGCAACCAGGAGGGGCACGGAAGACAATGGATGGACATATGAAGACACGACAAAGAGGACAGAAACATGAAAACATCCAAACCACATCATATACAACCCAAGGGAACAGGAGAACCCTTTCCATCTGTGGTTCTGTTCACGTTTCTGCAGGTGGAACTGGTTCCAGATCCACCAGGTCCTTCAGCTCAGACTAGGACACTGCTTCCAGAAAAACATTTTTCATTGCAGAACATGGAAGAACCCAAACAAAGCTCTGGTTGTTGCTGTGAACAGGATGAAAGGTTCTACCCGAATCCACAAAACAATTATGACTAATGTCATCAAATAGTTTTATATTGGGATCAGTATCATTGGTTAGTTTGAGTTAAAGTGGTATCTTTGTTTCCAAAATGACTCAGACAGTTTGGACTTAACATAGTTTATTTTGGGGGGGTTTTATCCATGACTATAATATGAGATGTTCTACCTCTACATTTTTAAAGTATTTTTCATGCTCTTTCATTGTCACCCAAAAACCACCGAAAAATTGTAATCCATTACCCTGATTGTAAATGTTCTACTTGTAAATGAATGTAATTTTTTTCTTGCTTTGACTGTAAATAATTTTCCTCCACATCTACCCATCCATTTTCATCACACCTCACTGCGAAAGAAGAATCTACCTTTAATAAATGTTTCTAAACTATATGGACATAAATATTGGGCAGGGCTGCAACTAATGATGATTTAAATAATTGATTATTTGTAGATTATTTTAAAAACTAATCGATTTATTGGATAAACACAAAAGACTCAATTTGCAGAAGAGTCATGTGACAGAGCAGCCGTAGGCACCGCGTCACTCCCTGCACGGTGCGTCTTTTTTTCCTTCATTGTCGGAGGAGGTGGCGTGTGTCACTAATGATTACATCCTCATAATGGCTTCAGGTTTATTTAACAAGCTCTAGTCCACTACTTACACTTGTTAAATGTAGAGACTAGCAAGTTATATTCTTCAACCAGCTCTGGTTCTAGTCTGTCAAACTAGCGTTGTATGTATTCAGTCAACGATAGGCAACGTTAGTCTGGTGGTCTGATAGACGAAGATGTTATAGTTATGACAAAAGTGTCTAACTAGCTAGTGGGCTAAAGTAAAATGTAACCATGGTAGGCTATCTTAAGCTAGGTTAACATTATGTTCTCGTTGCAACGGCAGCCCTATTTGCCCGAAATGTAGGGATTGTGTCTTTTTTTTCCTCCACATTCAAGTTTTGTTCCATAAACGGTGACTTACATTTGGTCCAAACAGGTGGCTCAGTAGGACACCGACATCTGAAGCCTCAGCCATGCTGCTCTGTGTTTTCCTCAGCATGCGGGCATGCCTCAGTACTAAAGACCCAACAAACTGACTGCCAAATTTGTTGCCAACTCTTTTAAGAATCAATTTGGACTGTTTTACTCAATTTGTTGTTGCAGCACTAATATTGTGATACATTATGTCTACAGATGTCATATGTCCTATTCATGGGTATTGGACATATAAACATCAATATTAATAATCAATAGGATATTGATCCCAATATAAACGTATATTTTGACATTAGTCATTACTGTTTTGTATCTTAGACCCCTGTTAGAAAACAAACACCTGAATTCAACGGATCTATAGACTTATGGTGAATGAGTTAGGTCATTGTAATCTGAGGATAACGACATGGAAATGAGCTGTGGTTCAGTGTGCGTGTCTGTGTGGTGTTGTGTCTCAGTGTTGTTGTTGTTGTTGTTGTTTTTGTTGTTGTTAGTTCTTTGAGCTGAAGCTGAAGCTGAAGCCGACCTCCTACCGATCTCACAGCGTTTTCCTCCATAGCTCGGCAGACACAAGCATTTGTACGAGTCTGCGTGGTCCACACAGGTGGCGCCGTTGGCACAAGGGTTGGGACTGCACACATCTACCTCTGCAAGACAGGGGGTGGGGTCACTACTGTCAGGGCAGGAGGGGGCGGGGTGTGTCAGTACAGTTAGTAAAACACACTGAAGCTGCTGCAACATGTCTGGAAACCCCCTGAGAGTCCTTTAACACCCCAGGACTGACTGGGGTCAGGGGTCAACTCCACCAAGTTAAGATGAGTTGGTGAAGTCCATGAAGTGGAGTTCACATTCCCACAATACACTTCATGACAAAATTTATGAAAAGGCCCGAGTGATGTTTGGGTTTGTTATGTAAACAAGTGGACTGTGTTTATGAGGAAGTCATCTACGAAGTTGTTTACCATGAGGGAAGTGATTCAGGAGCGAAAACACAGAACGACTCATGGAATTAGTGATAATTCGAATGACACTAGGGTTTAGGTTAGGGTTAGGGTCACTGGGTTTGGGTTCGGGCTGGGTCACTGGGGTTAGAGTTAGGGTTAGGGTCACTGGGGTTAAGGTTAGGGCTGGGTCACTGGGGTTGGACACATTTGAACAAAGATCTGGGATCAAAGTCAGATGCTGATTTAAGGTTTAGTCCAAGTAAAATAAACAAAAACTAACACTGACAGAACTACAGCTTTTGTTTAGATTAAATTAAATTAAATTAAATTAAATTAGATTAGATTAGATTCCTTTTTGGTAAAACCAGAGGAACATTCTCCCCTCAGTAGATGATGGACAGAATGAACATGTAGAGGACATCCAAGACGAACGTGTATGGGACAAATGTGGTATGGGACAAACACGTCTGTTTGTTGGTGGAAGTGGAGATTAAAGTGATGTCTCAGAAGGTTGGTTTGTTGCAGCAGCAGATCAGTGTTGAAGAACATGAGAACATACATATGAGAACATATGTATATGAGAACACACATATGAGAACATATATAAAAAATATATATGGGAACATACATATGAGAGCGCACGTATGAGAACATATATGAGAACATATGTATGAGAATATATGACAACATATATTGTATATGAGAACACGCATAAGAGAAAAATATGAGAACATATATATGAGAACATATATATGAGAACACACATATGAGAAAATATGTGAGAACATATGTATGAGAACATATGTTGGGCTAAACATGGGAGAAAGCATGGAGGCAAAAACAACAACGACCGACAAATGATGGATGGACGAGACACAGGAGTCACCTGACCTTCACACATGTGACAAACACAGACACTGAAGGTGATGGACACAAAGGAACACAAAGAACACAAAGAACACATGAAAACACATGAAGGAATACATGAGGATGAAAAGCACATGAACACAGATGACGCAACAGAGGATCAGAGAAAAATAGGCAGGGATGACAAATGGACCAAGGCCAAACCAGACCAGACCAGACCAAACCATCCAAACCAGATCAAACCATCCAAACTAGACCAATCCAAGCAAGATCAAACCAGACCAAACCAAACCAAACCAAACCAAACCAAACCAAACCAAACCATCCAAATCAGACCACACCAGGCCAAACTAGACCAAACCCTCTAAATCAGACCAAACTATCCAAACCAAACCACACCAGACCAAACCAGACCACACAAGACTGCACCAGACCAAACCAAACCATTCAAATCAGATCAAACCAGACCAAACCGAATCATCTAAACCAGACAAAACCAGACCACAGCAGACCAAACATCCAAACAGGCCAAACCATTCAAAACAAAACAAACCATCTAAACCAGACTAAACCAGACCACAGCAGACCAAACATCCAAACAGGCCAAACCATTCAAAACAAAACAAACCATCTAAACCAGACCATACCATCCAAACCATCTAAATCACATCAAACCAGACCATGTCATTCAAACCATCCAAACCAGACCAAACCACACCAAATCATCCAGACCATCCAAACCAGACCAAACCTGATGGACTTACCATGACACACAACCAGTCCTTCCTCCACCGTGCATTCAGCTTCACCGCACGGGTTGGGGTCACATGGGTCTGAAACATCTGGAAAACATGGAAAAACACAGGAAGTACAACCACAGGTCAGGAACAGGTCCAACATACAGGACCTGCAGCCAGACAGCACATCAGACCAGTCTTCACCTGTGTGTTCTGATGCACCTGGAGACTGATCAGGTGATGCAGTTGGCGGGGCCAACAGACCTGCAGGTACAGGAATGGGGTCAGGGGTCACATAGATGTCAGTGGCACGCTCTGTGGAGCCCATTGGTTCTGACGTCGTCCCTGTCACCTCCACCCAGGATGTAGAGGGAACCATGATCTGCAGAGGGGAACCAGAGGAAGAACCAGAACCAGACCCAGAGGAACCACTACCACTGGACTCCAGAGAACCCTGTCCCATCTCCTCAGGGACTGCAGAACGTCCAGATACTTCTGTCAGGAAAGATCCACTCAGAAATGTGACCCCACCAGATCCAGACCCAGAAAGAAACCCAGACCCAGATCCAGACAGAAACTCTGATGTCCCTGATCCAGATCCAAATCCTGACCCAAACCCAGATATAAATTCTGAATTTCCTGATCCAGACTCCAGTCCAGAACCAAAGAGCAGAACCCCAGAGGCCTCCTGCTCTCCAGAGGACGACTCTGTGAGATCAGTGAACTCTGAGTCCACAAAGTTCACACCAGAGAAAAACCCAGATCCTGACCCGCTTAGGTCCCCACTGAGACCCGATCCTGAATGATCTCCAGAGCCACTGAACAGTAGAAGACCACCACCGAGCTCTTGACTGGTCAGAGAAGAGGATCCATCAATCAGTTCTCCATCAATCAGGATAATTGGAACATGTCCAGATCCAGACTGTCCACTTCCAGAAGATAAGAACCCAGATGAGAACCCAGATGAAAACCCATTAAACCCAGATAAGTCCTGTAAACCTGAAGAACCTTCCCCAGAGCTGAAACTGGATCCAGAGCCTGAGTTATCCCAGTTCCCACTCAGCTCCTCAGAACCAGATCCAGATTTTGGGAGAATGAGGACACCTGTGCTCCCCTCTCCAGCTTCTTGTAGTCCTGATCCAGACCCATCTGCAGATAGAAGACTGTCAGAACCAGAAAAGACAACACTGACCCCTGATCCGTCACCACTGAGACCCGATCCAGACAAGTCTCCAGAACCAGACAGGTCTCCAGAACCCTGAAAGCCACCAGAACTGGACAGGTCTCCAGAACCTTGAAAGTCTCCAGAACCGGACAGGTCCCCAGAACCATGAAGGTCTCCAGAACCAGACAGGTCTCCAGAAGTATGAAGGTCTCCAGAACTATGAAGGTCTCCAGAACCAGACAGGTCTCCAGAACTATGAACATCTCCAGAACCATGAAGGTCTCCAGAACACCCCTCAGAGGCACTACCCTCTGAAGATCCTGATCCAAAGTCTGCTGATCCTGAACCAGAACCTGAGGCCTCCACTGGAACCGGAGGTGCAATGGAAGGAAGAGCTGCAGAAATGGAACAGACATCAAAAGTCAAATAATATCAACAAAAGCATGAAAACAAACAAACCACTCAATTAATGAATCAATACTTACGAGGCCTGAGCAGGTCAGTGATGGATGTCAGGTTGACCAGAGCCTCCTGGACATCTGTGATGTTCAGTCCAGTTTCATTTGCAATAAGCTGGAGATCAGCTGAGGAGATAATAATCAATAATCAATAATCAGCAGAAGATCATTCAAACTCATGGATTGGTTTGATCCGATGTAAACACCTCTGATGCAGTAGGCATCGTATTGGGCGTGGTCTTCAGGATAGCCAGTCTGGTTGGGGTGAACATACACGGTGTGCACTCCTTTGGTCCCGCCCCCACACTGAGCACGGGGGGTGTTGATAGGATAACGGACGCTGTGATCACTGAGCCAACCAGCGCGACACTTATCAAAGCCCCTTCTCCAGGCAGCGTACAGTTCAGCTGGGGAGGCCAGGACAGCGTTCTGCTGCAGACAGGCTGAGACCGCCTGGTCGAAGGTGAAACCCTCCGCTGAGGCCAGGTGGAACAGCTGACCTGGACGCAGACGCAAACACGACATCAGCAGAGCATATGTGACCCCTCTGAAATGTTCAGGTTTTCTGCATGAATTGGTCCAACATGTGTCTGGTCTGATCAGTACCTTTTCCAAAAACCTTCTACCAATGGTTTTGTTTCCAAAGGAAGTTTAACAGGTTTTACATTTGAGGATTCCTGTCCCGTTTCCAGAAGCTCTGGGAGCCTTTCATAGCTGAGTGTTAGTGTGGTTATGAGTTAAACACTATGGGCCTATGGGCCTAATTTACCTAAAATTGCAAATATCAGATGTAAATCTGTTTGTTTGTGCTAAAAAAGATTGTATGCTATTGATTTTTGTGTCATGGGTGATCAACTCAGATTGCTTGTACAAATGACAACAGGAGCAAATCCTTGGACCCGTCCAATCTAAAGGGGTTTTGTGTTCACTACTGGTTGTCGTCATAGAGACAGTACACTGTAAAAACTGCTCTGGTATATGTCAGCACTAATGTCAACAGTGACTGATGATCCAGACAATGGAAATGTAACGTTGGAGGAGTTAGAAGATATTTCTGACTCTTCCTTCTGACCATACATCTATATTATTTTTTCTTCTGTTATTCCATACATGTTGATGTGATCAGAACAGATAGGTTCTCTGCATTGCCTTTGGTTGGGCCTATGCCCCCACCTTCTTGCTGCAACAACTGCAGCCAATTTTGGTGAAGCTGTTCTAGTTAAAACCTGCCTTAAGACCTGATCAATATAGATGCAAAATCAGACACCCACCATCAGTTTAGGTTTGGTCAATCACTAACACATGCTAAATTAATATTTTCATTTATCCCTCCAGATAATTTTGTGCCTTCTGGCAGAAATACACTAAATGGGGTGGACAAGATATTTTGACCATTTGGGAGATGTAACCTTCGGTATGTCCTGTTAGTAAATTAGTTTCAATTTGTTTGTTGCGAGTGAAGTTTGTGCACATTTTTACATGTACAAACCTTTAGTCAATCGGACCCTCAGTGTTTGTCTACGCTGGTGATTTAGTCTATGTTCAAACTGCAGATAGATGTGGCCTAAATCCAGTTTTTGTGTCCCACATGTGAAAAGACAGTTTGAACTGCACTAATCTGACCCAGGACACTTTCATATGTGGTTCTAAATCCGATATGTATCTGATATTTTGCAATGCAACTTCAGTTTGAATGGCCAGGTTGCATTTATCCGACCTTTACGTCATTGGAAATATGACAAACATCACAATTCTGCGTCCCAGGAGGTGGTAAAAAAATATTTACTTTCGTAAACAAATTGTGTGTCTGCATGATCACAAATTCCATCAGGACCTCTTTTGTGCATGTGGGTCACTTCAAGGTCATATTCAGTTCATATTCAATACTGATAGAAGTAGCATTTAATGTGAATTATGAATGAGCACACGAAAAATCACATTTCACCAAAAAGTCTGAATTGTGCGTTAAGACCTACTGTCTGAAAGTAGCCTTAGATCTGATCACATCACATTATATTAGACAATAATGTAGAACACTAGAACATTTCAACGGGTTCTGTATCTTGCCTCTCTTCGTAGGTTAGTGTTTCTATCTTTCCTGATTCTCACCTCTGAGTTTGTCGATGTAACAGTACACATCATACTTTTCATCTGCAGGTCTGAGTCCATAAGACCGAACTCCAGGCTTCTCTCCCAGATCTCCTGCGCATTTCTCACGAGGGGAAACAATGGGGTATCTGTGAAAAAAGTCAAGTATTCATTTGCGTTAAAACCATCAGAAACCATCGTTCCATCAGAAACCATCGTTCCACCTGGTCCCTCTGCTAGTGCAGCTGTAGAAGGTTCACCTGACAGTCTGGTCCAGGACCCATCCGGCATCGCACTGGTGGTATCCGGCCTCATATGCCGCGTACAACTGCTCTGCTGAGGCCATGGACGCACCAACACTCTGACAGGCCAACTGGGCCTCCACAAAGGTGAGGGCGTACCGTCCTGATCCAGATCGGTAGTGGAACACCACACCTGAAACACCAGCACAATCTGTCATGTCCACCCACTTCACTGCAGGACCACCTGAAGCTGCAGACACAGGACTGACCTGTAGGGGGCATCACAAAGCCAGTGCCAGGTACTCTGCCAACTGTGGAGGATGCAGAGCTGCCAACAACAGGCGGCGCAGTAATCGACTCTATTAGGTCAGGGGGCGGAGTCAATGGCAGCAGCTCTGTGAAGGTGATCGGAGTGGGTGGGGCCAATGTAATGGTGGGATGAGTGGGTCGCTGAGTCTCCAGCTCTCCGACAGCCTCGCTCTCTGTGGTCGTCCTCCTGAAGAACACCTCTGGACTCTGTGTTACCGTGGAAACACTCAGAATGCCACCACTCCCTTCTTCGTCAGAGCCTGAACCTTCATCATCAGGAAACTCTGAGGAAGAGACCATCTGGTGAGACGGGTTCAACACTCTACTGATCTGTTATTCTATGTGTGACATGTTGACAGTATTTGTTATCTTTGTCCTTTCATTGTGCATTTGTTTGTTACTTCTCTACCTGTGTAGCAGAAGGCATCGTATCTGGACTCGGGGGGTGGGTACCCAGTCTGGTTGGTGAAACGGTAAACGGTCCGGACTCCCAGCAGCCCACCTCCACACTGTGGCCGGCGGACGTTGATGGGGTAGCGGACGCTGCGGTCTCCAAGCCAGCCGGCATTGCAGACGTCCATCCCACCCTGCCAGGCCAGGTACAGCTGCCCCGTGGACGCCAGGTGAGCTCTGTGGGCGGAGCATGCCGCCACAGCCTCCGGAAAGGTGAACTTCTCTGGAGTGGCCACATGAAAAACTCTGCCTGTATGAACCGGGACATGATGCATTTAATGACCATGTGGACAGCTTTAACTACGGTAGCAGGCAAAATGATCCCACAAACGACAAGAATTTAACAACCAGCAACCAAGATGTTAAATGTACAAATTAAACGAGTAAACAAACATATAAAAAATACTGCCATCAACATGAAATCTGTTTCTATAACGCACGAAATCTAAGGAAACAAAACAAAATACAAGCCACATGTACACGGAATGGACAAGTGAAAATACAACTAAATGATACACCAGAGGAATCCAAAGTAGTTACTGTGACTGAGCTGAAGGACTTGGATCAGTATAAATCCATGGGCGGCTGTGGCACAGGTGGTAGAGCAGGTCGTCTAATGATCAAAGGGTCGGCAGTTTAAATCCCGCCTCAAACTAGCCACATATCAAACTTCCATGCAAGACACTGAACCCAGTGAGGTCTGATCGTGCCTGGCATAGTGGCAACCCACTGGTGGGTGAGTGGGTGAATGTGGAACTACTATTGTAAAGTGCTTTGAGTACCATTAATGTGTAGAAAAGCACTATATACATGTATATATACTTTTTTTTTTTTTTTTACCATAAATGAACTGTTTCCTACTGAAAATGACATTAAATGTGACTGGATTGGGACAAAATTCAATGCAACGCAAAGGAGTTTATGTTATGATGACGAATGAAGGAACATGTTTGAGTTGGATTACTTATGGACAAAACTTTGATACCTAGAGGATGATACCTGTAAAGCATGAATTATGTACGAGATCAGATGAAACGCACAAACTGCAAAATATGAACTGTAGACTTTTCTGATATGAGACACAATGGACTATATAAATGACTCGTTTAGAACAAGAATTAGACCCAGATATACATTTTTTAAATAAAACATAGATAAGCATGGGAGCAATATAAACCCAGCTGATGCTGTCAACACAAACTTCATCGCATTCTATATAAATCCTACCAATATAAAAGAAATAGTTGAAATGGTTAAAAAATTTAAAACAAAAACATCTAAAGATGAAACTGATAATGACATGAGGCTAATAAAAAAACACAATAGAATCCATAACACAACCGTTAGCATACATATGCAACCAATTTTTCCGAACAGGAATATTTCCAGATAAAATGAAGGTCGCGAGAGTTATTTCAATTCATAAAAATGGTGAAAAACATTATTTTCAATTTACAGGCCAATCTCAATACTCCCCCAATTTTCAAAAAAATTATAGAAAAATTATTTGTTCACAGAATGGACAAATACATAGAAAAATTAGGATTATTAAATGATCACCAATATGGATTCAGAAAAAATAGAACCACCTCAATGGCTGTGATGAAGTTAGTAGAGAACTTATCCGCATCCATTGACTCAAAACATTACAGTATTGGTATTTTTATTGATTTAAAAAAAGCTTTTGATACACTGGATCATAATATTCTTTTACAAAAATTAGAAAAATATGGATTCCGAGGACCTGTGCAAGCATGACTGCACAGCTACTTGGAGAACAGATATCAATTTGTTCAAATAAATGACATAAAATCAGATCTACAAAGAGTGAACTGTGGAATTCCCCAAGGATCAACTCTTGGGCCTAAATTATTTATTTTGTATTTAAATGATATATGTAATGTGTCGAATGTTTTGAGTTATGTTTTATTTGCAGATGATACCACCCTGTACTGCTCTGGGGAAGATTTAACTCAGCTGTTGCACAAGGTGGAGAGTTACAGAAAATCAAGATATGGTTTGATCTAAATAAGTTATCATTAAATATAAGCAAAACTAAATTTATAGTATTCACAAAACG
>JAPTGZ010000018.1:3545384-3555816 GCA_029814645.1 Fowleria isostigma
AAAATCAAGATATGGTTTGATCTAAATAAGTTATCATTAAATATAAGCAAAACTAAATTTATAGTATTCACAAAACGGAAAACGGAAAACCAAATTAGTATAGTACTCAACAATTTATCAATAGAGAGAGTATATGAAAATAAATTTTTTGGTGTAATTATAGATCATAAATTGAACTGGAAATCACATATAAAAAATACCCAAACAAAAATATCAAAAGTAATAGCAAAATAAAAATAGCTTGTTCTTAATCTACTGCTCTTTAGTAATGCCTTACATCACCTACTGCATTGAAGTATGTGGTAATACATACAAATCAAACACCAAATCAATATATACGTTATAAAAAAAGGCCACAAGGGCCGTTACATTTACACCTTATAACGAACCGACCAATGAATTATTTATCAATCTGAAAACACTAAAATTTTATGATTTAGTTGACCTATACACCCTTAAAATAATGTTTAAAGTTTAAAATAACCTCCTGTCAAAAGCAGTCCAGGAAATGTTCAAAAATAGAGTCAGTCAATATGAACTCAGAGGGACTGAAATATTTTTAAAGAAAACATTTAGAATAAATATCATGAAATCCTGTTTGTCTGTCAGATGAGTGGATCTGTGGAATAACTGCACAGATGAGTTGAAAATTTGGATCTCTCTCTCATCTTAAAAAAATATTTATAAATATTACTCTAAATAAATATATGAAGTTGAAGTTTTAAGTTGTATAACATATGGGTAATTCAGTTTTGTATGTAACATTTAATATTTATTTCAGTATTCATATTGTTTTTATTGTTGGTGTGTGAATATGTTATGTTTACATAAATAAACAACAACACGACAAAATGTAAATCTACCTTAGTCAAATCTTTTAATTATTCGACTATGTTTAACATTTTAACTGATTAACTGAGCAATCAAACAAATGAAAATAAATAAAAGTAGGCATACAGTAGGTAAAAGAAGACATAAAACATGAAGAAGAAACAATAAAATGAAAACATAAATTAAGTAAAAGAATAAATAACTTATCAAATGCGTGTCTATTCAACAGAACGTACCCATCATCTTCTCTGAGAAACAGTAGACATCGTAGGTCTCATTTATGTCTCTGACGCCGTATGTTCGAACCCCAGGAAGTTCGTCTTTGTCTCCGTAACAATTCACACGGACGTCATGGATCGGATATCTGTTCAGACACAACATTTACATTTATTTATGTTAACTTTAAAGGGTCAAAAGTTTCTCTTTCTACTGTTAAATATGATCAAAATTAACTAAAATGACCTTGTAGTATTTATAATAAACATTTGTCAAGTATTAGATTGAACAGATATGAAGGGAATTTATTTCAGTTGATGGGTCAGGGATTTATGTGACCACTAGTGAGTCACCTTGCCAAGGCCAAGTTGATAATGAGAACCATATAGAACCAGCTGTCAGATTCAAAGAACAGAAGTGATCAAACTAGATTGGTTGTTTTCTTTTCTGGACTCAGCTGTACATGGACAGAATGGAGTTGGATTCTGAGGCTTATGAAGATAGGCAGTTGTTTTGGGATGTTCTGATCTTTGCTAAGTCTCTGTTTGTTGATCCGTGGTTTAGACAAAACTGTGACAGTTCTGACCTTGTTTGTTGGACTCAAACAGATCTTTAGTTCAGGTATTGAGGACACAAAACCCAACAGAAAACAGAGCTAAGCTAACAGAGGTAAGCTAACTGAGCTATAATGTAAACTATCAGCTGACACTATCTCTGTTGATGATGATGCAGAATGAAGTGAGGGAGGAATGGTTTTTATGGTTGAATCATTGTTCTTGTGTTTTATTGTTTGCTGTGTTTCATGTGTGTGTTTTGTGTTGTGTTGTCTTGGTTTGGTTGATTCCTGGACCAGGTGTTTCTTGAAAAAGTCATTTCTAATCTCATTGGGACTTGCTGATTTAATAAAGGTAAATAAAAAACAACATTTTGTTGCTGTAGAGTCTGATTGGTCACCTAACGGTCTGGTCGGAGAGCCATCCGGCATCACATTGGTGAAACCCATCATCAAACGCTGCCTGCAGCTGCTCAGGTGAGGCCATCACTGCACTGTTCTGGGAACAGGCATCCTTCGCCTTCTCGAATGTCAGACTGTAGCGTCCCATGATTGGACGATAATGAAACAAAATACCTGGACAAATGGAATAATAAATATAGATCAATATCATCATCAGTCTCAGGAAGAAACTCTTCTTTTTACAGATGGTTGAAGGTTTTGACTCAGGTGATCATGTAACCCTGATTGACAGGATCTATTATACGGATTTATGTCAGGTAGAACTCAGTGTCTCCATTGGGTCGGTCATCCTGTTCTAAAGGGGTTCCCCAGGGGTTCATTTCAGATCCATTGTTATTGTCCATTCATATTAATTATCTCTGTAATGTTGAATTCTCTTTCTATGCTGATATTATAATCATTTATTATATGTCTTTCTCAGGTGAACACACTCTTGAATTTTTAGAATATATTTTTGTCTTTCATATCATTCAGTTTCATTTAACTCGGCTTAAACTAGTGTTAACTGTGAACAAATTCAACTGCTTTACCTAGAAAACAATTTGTTTGGTCACTGTGATACTTCCACACTTGCCATGACATTGATTTTAAACTTTTTACTGAATTTTGTGTTAAACACAGAGTTGTAAATATAACTTTTCACTACTTTGTTACTGTAAAACTAACATTATTTCCACCATTGTTGAATAAAACACAGACAGGTTTCAGAGGTTTACCTCTGAAATTAGAAGAGGTCGTTAGTTTAATGTTTGGTTAAACATTTGTAGGTAAATTACTCTTAAAGGGTCAAGTATAATGAGGTGATGATAATTCAAACATTTCAATGAATGATGATCTTTCTAGCCCCTGGGTTCTTCTGTACCTTGGACGTGGACATGGACCAGGTCGTGGTCATCCTCGATGCCGTGTTGGACTTCACATCGATAAACCCCAGAGTCACTGGACCGGAGTTCTGAGATCCGGATGCTGGCATCAGTTGGGGTTGCGGGGTATCCCAGTAGCTGGACCCGGTCCAGATAGTTCTCTGTGATCCGGATCTGGTCCTCCAGAGCTACCAGAACCGTGGTGACCTTCTCCTTGGTGACCAGGCTCCATTTGATGCGATGAGATAGGGGGGCGATGGTGGGGGCTCCGGGGTCCGGGACCGTGTGGTCCTGAAACAGGCGAATATCAGGTACTTTAGTGTTTGACTCAACAAGGCCCTAGTCTATTCAGAGATAACAGACCAACATCCTGGTCACCCTATGGCATTATGGGAGGCAGGTTTCACACATGAACAGACTGAGATGATTCCTGTTTCCACTGAGCAGTAGAATCTGTTTGTCAGACTAAATGGCAGTGATCTGTGGGGTCCCCCAGGGACCCCTCTTGTTCAATCTTTACATCTTACCAGCCAGTTAACACACAGTAATAATGTGTCCTGCCACAACCATGCTGATGAAACTCAGATTTGCATCTGGCTGACACAGTTGAACATGGGCCGGTGGACTAACCTTAACCCTACCCTCCAACAGATCACTGTGTAGATGCAAAACAATTAAACCAAATAAACTCAGACAAGACTGAAGTCATTTTCTTTGGCCCAAAAAAGTGTCAGCAGGCATCTGGAATTCTTACTTTAAAAGTTAAAAATCAGGTCATAAATCTTGGAGTACCAGTGGACTCAGACCTAAACTTTAACAGCCACATTAAATCAATAACATCATCATCCTTTTACCATTTCAAAAAACATTGGTAGAATCAAAGGTTTACCATCTAAACCAGACTTAGACTTATCCAAGCATTTATCTGGACAAGGTTAGAATACTGTAACGACCTTCTACTGGACTCTCTAAACCAGCTGTAAGACAGCTGCAGTACATCCAGAACGCTGCTGCCCAGGTCCTGATGAGAGCCAGAAAGTACGACCATATTAGTCCTAGTCCAGGTCTGTGCACTGGCCTTGTGGCTCGAAGAATAGATTTTAAAACAGAGTCATCACCTGGAAGAAACAAGGCAGGACGATGGCTGAACCCAGCAGGGGGCGCTGAGGAACCTCAAGAGGAACAGTCACCGTCAGAACATCCTCAGGGTCTGCAGGAGGAAGAAGAGGAGGAGGAAGAGTGTTAAGGTCTAATACATGTTTGTTGATTGGAACCTCCCAAAGATGAGTTCAGAACATGCCTTAGTCTCAGTTCAAGAATTTATTTTGATCACACAGAAAAAGTAAAACATGCAGCACTGGTCCTTCTTGCCCAGGCCTCCCGGCGCACTGTAGGAAGAGAGAAAGCCCTGAACTTAGGGTACAGTTATATTTATCTTCTTGGGGTCTCCACCCCTGAACTGTAGGTTGGACTTTTCACAACAACCGAATTCTATTGGCCCTTACCTACTTGACGTAACCACCAACCCAGGCCACGCCCCCTTTACGCAAAATGTGTGTTAGTATAGTGTTAATGTCTGTTGTTCCCAGCTGCGGGAATGTAGGTCATGTCCTAATCAACAACAATTGATTAGATTAACCCCAACCTCATGTTACAAGGAGGCAAATTCATCAGCCCATAGCATGTGAACATAAATTTACATTCTACTATGAGACAAATTTATCAGTACGGTTAATACATGACATGTGACCATAGCATGTGAACATTACATGGGAACAGAAATTATTCTTCAAGAGAAAGAGAAGAGAGAGGAGGAGGAAGAGGAGGTGGAGGAAAAGGAGGGGGATGAAGAGGAGGAGGAGGAGGAGGAGGAGGAGGAGAGGGAGGCTGAGGAGGTAAAAGTAAAGATCATTACAGATGATCATGTGCCTTTTCTTTTCTGTTTTGGTGTAAATCCTGTATTTCCTATATTTTTCAGTCCTGTAGATGTTCATTTAAACTCAGAGTTAATTCAAAGGTCATATGAAAACAGAGAAAACTGAAAAAAAAGTTTTTATGCAAAATATTTCATTAATGCAATTATTATTGGTATTATTGACCTTGATTTCTGTGATGTTTTCTTAATCACCTCATTATTTCACTCCTTTTTAATAACTGTCTTTATTTCACTTTAATTTGGTGTAATTTTGTCTTGTGTTCTGATCCTCTGATTGGTCCAAAGGTTAGACAGAGACAAAAATCAAGTATTTGGATAAATGGGATTTATTCATTTGCCAATAAATGCTGATGAAACTGATGATGTGATTCAAATAGAAACATGAACAAACATATAAATGCCATCATTGTCCAACCTTCTGTCAAGACTAAAGACAGAGACCAGAGACTAAAGGAATAAACCACAGACATGGACAGGGTTCAACTCACCCAGGAATGACTGCTCCTCATAGACGTAATCAAACGAAGCCCACATAAGCTCCACCCCCATGGAAAACAGCACCGCCCACCTCAGCATGGTTCACCTGGAAACAAAGACACAGATCACAGGATGGACAGACCACAGGTAGGAGACGAGTAGGAGACAGGGTGTCAGGTGTGGATTGTCTGTATCTGCAGTGTGTGTTTGTGTGCTCTAAAACAGTGACTCCTAACCTGGGGGGTGTGAGGCTTTGTCTGCCTTGAGAGTGTGTGTGGACACTATTCTAAGGGGGTACAAGTACAGGACAGGAGGGAAAAAAATTAATGAAAACCACAGACTCACTGGCTAGTACAAAGGAGATACAGCAGATTCCCCCCAAATTTGTTTTCAGGTGGAGAATACTGTACCCCACCTCCCACCCCCTGGTCTGAAATTTTTTGGGGATGGGGGGCCACAGGGGGCCCATGATGTTGTTAGTGGGGTTTCCTCAAAAAAGATTAAGAATCAACCACTGCTCTAAAACACTGCTCCTCTTTGTGTCCTCCTCCTCTTCATGTTCACAGTCTAGTGAATGTAATGTCCTGAAGGCTGTTTGGTTCTGGTTCTGGTTCTGGTCCCAGACCTGGGTTCCTTCTACAGACGCTGTGTTGTGGTTCAACCTGTTCACATAAAGCTGGTCTTTAACGTCCCAGGCTGAGTCACCGGGGGCGGGGCTTCATCTGTCACTTCATGCGACTCCACCCTTAAACATGAAAGGGCCTCCTGACGCGGCTGCGTCATTAACATCGTTAACGTTCCACTGACTCGTGTTTTCTCACTGGGAAACAAGGAGCTCAGTCTGAACCAGTGGTTTGTCTGTTATTTCAGTTCAAGAACATGTTCTGCCCTTATTGACACTTCATTAACCTCAGAAAAACACCAAGAACACGGAAAAAGGAGGAGGCTAAGGGGGGGAGCTGTGAACGGAGTAGGACTCCTGCTGATGGTGCGTTCAGGTGTTTCCTTATTGCTGGTGGCGCATTTGGGTGTTTGTCTGTGCTGGTGGTGTGTTCGGGTGTTTCCTTGCTGCTGGTGGTGCTTTAAGGTGTTTTTATGTGTTGGTGGTGCATTCAGGAGTTTTTCTTTGGTGGTGGTGCATTTAGGTGTTTTCTCTGGTGGTGGTGCGTTCAGGTGTTTTCTTGGTGCTGATGGTGCATTCTGGTGTTTCCTTGGTGCTGGTGGTGCGTTCAGGTGTTTCTATTGTGTTGGCGGTGCATTTAGGTGTTTCTATTGTGCTGGTGGTGCGTTCAGGTGTTTTCACTATGCTGATGGTGCGTTCAGCTGTTTCCTTGGTGATAGTACTCTCTGTTTCTGGTTCACTTGTAAGCGGATCTGTGACCTTTGACCTTCTCAGGGGTTGGGTCTGGTTTTCAGGCACGTGCAGAGGTTGATTAGTGGTTGTTTCCTTCACACTGTGGCCATTGAGTGGGTCTGGGGGAGGGGGCGGGGCTGTGAGGACCCCACCCTCAGAGACCGGGTCAGTCTATAAGACTTGGTCTGTTCCACCTAAAGCCAAGGTTTACGGAGGCTCTGAATACAACACAGTGGCACTATTCTCTCATTCACTCACTTGTGTGAGCAAGAAGTGACCATATTTGGACAAAATAGGTGTAGCTGTGTGGACAGGGCTCAAGTTCATTAAACTCATCAAATGTGTTTTTTCATCATGTAAATGAGTCAGAAATAACTAGAAAAGCACTCGGAGAGTGCAGACCTCCGCCAAGTGTGATAGTTCCCCCATATTGTAACTCACACTAAAGTAATAATCTTACATTTATTTGTATCAGTGCCCTGACTGTTTTTTTTTTTTGTTTTGTTTTTTTTGTGGAGTTATATGCACAAATACCAAAAATGGTCCTATCTCCCAATGTTAAGAATCCTTTAAAAAAAGTCCTGAATCCAGGCGGTGATCCAGATCACTCCCAAAATCTTATCAATTGTTCCTTGTGTCAATTACATCATATCCTGAAAATTTCATCCAAATCCGTCCTGTAGTTTTTGCGTAAAGTTGCTAACAGACAAACAGACGGACAGACATACGCCAGCAAAACCATAACCTTCTTGGCGGAGGTAAATATATTTTGTGCCATAAACAGAAGCTCATACCTGTCAATCACACCTGTCATATTTTCCAGAGCGATTCAGTGTAAGTCTATGGGAGTGTGGGGTTTATAGAGCAGTACCTAGTGGCCATCAGTGGTATTACACCTTTAACCCTTTATACTATTGGACTCAGTGTCTGTGTGGGCGGAGCTTAAATTCAGCAGCTGTAGAAACAGAATATGAGGAAAATAAGTCAAACGACAATATTTTGTACTTGTAAACAGTCATGAGATTTTTCCAAATGATTAAATATATTAAATGCATTGAATATATTAAATGTATTAAATTCAATGCATTAAATATTAATGTATCTGATGCAGATGTTGATTAATTCACAGATTAATAAACATTGATTCCTCTAAATCATCGCAGATATTTTAGGTGAAAACAGAACAAACATTTCAGTTTTACTACTGCAGTTATTAGTCTATTTATGAATCATACTACAGCACAATATAAACAAGCAAAAACACAACCACAATAATTGATAATTATGATAATCAGAGTAGTAGTAATAATATTAATAATATAACAGTAACAATAATAATAATAATAATCAGTATATTTCTACATTGTTTTGATATAAATTCAGTATTTTATTTCTGCTGATCTCTTTACATATATTGTGTGTGTGTGTGTGTATATATATATATATATATGTGTGTGTGTGTATGTATGTATGTATGTATGCATGCATGCAGCTGTTATGTGCTTGATAATGCACCAAAGGACAGTCTTCCTCCTCTTGTCTGTGCATACTTTACCAAGACTTTAGTCTCAGACAGAACTGTACAACACAAAGCATAGTGCAGAAAGTTAGAAGAGCAGAATGAACTGGGGTTGGTGTTCTTGTAAAGGTGCATAATGCTGTTATAGATTTTTTTGGTACAAACTCATTGCCCACAGGCTGACACCAATGAATGTCCCAAACATAGCAAATTAAGGAAAGAAAAACGAAAATCCAGACCTGAGGCAGGGTCTCTACAGATACGTACAATGACTACTTCTATATTTAGAGCTCTAGGGCTTTGACAGTAATCAAGATGGAATAGTCAAAGCTTGGTGGGAGGGGCCCTTACAAGAAATCATTAACATTACAGTGCAGTGTAAATGGTAAATATCATTGACTGTCACGGTTTTGATGATTCAATAACATGATGAAGTGATGAAACACAAAATTGTACATTGTAAGATGGCAGAATGAGCATTACTGTTTCATGTACGTCCATGATTTATTAATACATAAACTAGAACATCTCCAATCCGGCCACTCAGGTGGTCACTACGCTGACCATGACACAAACATGTTTCATCTCCAACATCTGGATTCAACATCAAATCACTTCACACAAAGTATTGACATAAGTGAAATGAACACCTGTACTGCTGACAGACTGATTATAGAATTATGATATTATAGAACAGACCTGCTGTCCCAGCCACAGTTAATGACCCACAACATCATTGCCTCTATTCCTATTGTTTTTATCGTCTTTGCTCCTCAACACCTTGATTTTTAACACTGTCTTTAAAGTCTGTGTTCAAGAATGTCCCAATTCCCTTAAATGCACATCAAAAACTGGATGGAGGATACACCTGCATATCCTCTGTCTGACAGTTTTGTTTTTTTTTGTGATCAAACGCATGATCAAACATGTGTAACATTAAAAAGTGATGACAACCACTGACACATTTGGCCAAGTTATGAACTGAATTGAAAGTTAATCATAAGTTTACATGAGCACTCATCTGTTAGAGATCCGAAAACACAGCGGTGCGTTTTAACAAAATAACAGCTGTTACATTTTGTATTTAACCAACATCTATTTAATATGACAGCTCAGAGGTGAGGAGGGAGTCTCATGTTGTTAACGCCTGATGCCTCGACTCCTCAAACTCGCATCTCTGGGAAAACTGACGAGTGGAGGTGAGGACCTGATGAGTTACAACATCAAAAAATAAGGAGAGAGGCATGACTGAGGGGAGCTACTGGCCTAAACATGACCCTCCCTTCTCAGCAGAGATGGGTTGTGTGTAACAGGATGCATCACTCATTATGTAAATTAAAATCCAGCACAAGGAAGATTGTCTACAGTTAACCTCTGCATGTTACCTTATTTATGCCACTGTATTAATAAAAAAAAAAAAAAAAAAAAAAAAATAGGAACAAGGGTCTTGTAGTCCAACGGCATATTTAGAGACATTAACTTTTCAAGTCACTCAAGGTCAAAGGTTGTGGCACCAAATGAAAGCCCATCCATATCTTCTACTGTTTTGAAGTTATAGCACTTTGCAGTTTTTCCCCATCATAAACCGATGGGGATTGGTAAAATTTAAAAAGAATCTAAAAAGAAATCAAAAATCAATATTTCTCAGTTTTTTGAACAAACTTGGTAGACCTTGCCCCAAGGAACCTTTCCGATGAATTGACCAGTTGGTGTGTGTTTATTCCGACAGCTAAGCTAAAGGTGTTCCAACAGCATGGATTGGGATATAACTCTGATCATGGCTAAAGCAGACCAGTGTTCTAGCTAAGGGGCTAAACTAGCTAAACACCAGGTGATCTGATAGTGTAGCAAGTTACAGGTGTTCCAACTTTGTAACATACCTATCCATACACTGGAGTTTTCATGACATCAGTCTCTCATTATAGTACAAATGACAATGACAATAAATACTAACTAAGCTAAGGATGATAGGTTAAATGGTAGCTGCTACGAACAATGCTAGCTGTGAGTAACATGGTTCACAGATGTTAATAGTGGGGTCCGCCACAATGTTGAATCCACAGAAGACATCTGTGTAGTTGAGTTTGAATCTTTGTGAATGAGTGGAAGAGAACACCTGCTTCTAAACATTTGGGATATCTACTGTCGGAATTCCAGGTTCTACAGGCACACTGCTTTACCAGCTTGTTCAATGCTAATTGTTTGTTGGAGGTTCTACTCC
>JAPTGZ010000018.1:3600064-3614963 GCA_029814645.1 Fowleria isostigma
TTGTACCACTTAAACATTCAGGTGGTCTTCAGTCAGTGTGTATTTGTACCACTTAAACATTCAGGTGGTCTTCAGTCAGTGTGTATTTGTACCACTTAAACATTCAGGTGGTCTTCAGTCCTTTTCCAGGCTTTTTATTTTTTTATAACTGCGACGGTGGCGTTGTCATTTTTTTTTTTATATCATCATTTACTTCCTCAAGGGTACACCACTCGGGTTGCCATGGTGAATCTGTGATCAATGTTGAAGGTCTATTTGAAGAGCCGCACACGCGCACTTATTCAGGATCAGTTCCACCTGGGTTGTTGAATCCGTGTCTGTTCATCCTTGGTCTTTGTGAAACCGACTGAGTCTGGATGGGCTTGTTTTGGATTTGTTGAGCCCGGCTCGATCACTGATCCTGAATGACGAAATCCTAGTTTCGTGAAACAGGCCCCTGGTCACAGACAGGTTCTCAACACATCAGAACCTTCACTCATGTGGTGTCTGACAACTGCTGGGACTGGACAGAATGTGACTTGGAAAAAAACAAAGGTTAAAGGTTAACTCCCTTTATTACCCCAGTGGAGAAATTAACCTGTCTGACTGTCTGTCTGTCTGTGGGTTAACCTGTCTGTCTGTCTGTCTGTCTGTCTGTCTCTCTGTGGGTTAACCTACCTGTCTGTGTGTCTCTCTTTGGGTTAACCTGTGGGTTAACCTGTCTGTCTGTCTGTCTGTCTGTCTGTCTGTGGGTTAACCTACCTGTCTGTCTGTTGGTTAACCTGTCTGTCTGTTGGTTAACATGTCTGTCTGTCTGTTTGTCTGTCTGTCTGCGGGTTAACCTACCTGTCTGTTTGTCTGTGGGTTAACCTGTCCGTCTGTCTGTCCATCTGTCCCTTCAGACAGCAGCGGTCCGTCCAGTACCGTGTCCAGCGCCGGTCCGTCCTCTCCAACCACCGCAGACACGTCTCCTCGCTTCAGCTTCGGTGACAAAATCTCGCTGACGCCTCAGAGCAGCGAGGAGACCCACTCGGGCCAGAATGCGTCCACTCAGCCGGGCTCCGGAGGCCCTCAGGTCCCCGACCCAGCATGCACCACTCCAGCCAACCCCGGTGAGGTCCCGCTGACCCCCAACAACTCACCTGAGGACGACGCCGAACTCAGCACCGATCCGCCTGACCTCAGGCCGGAGGCGTCCGAGTGTCCGGTGGCAGACGGCGACGGTCCGGGTCTGGGTCCAGACCTGCGGGCCCCGTGCTCTGCTTTGTCCGAGCTGACTCTGAGCCGGATGGAGGGGTTCTGCGGCCTCCCCGGGTCGCTGCCGGTCCTCCTGGAGCTCCGTGAAAGCAGCAGCGAGGCGGGGTCTAGTTCACAGACGCCGCAGTCGCCCGAGGGCCCCGACGAGTTCTTCGACACCCAGGAGGAGCTGTGGAGCGACGGGCTGGAGCCACACCCCGACACCGAGGTCGTGCCTGAGGGCGGAGGAGGGGACGGGAGCCACGGAGCGTTCTGACACCAGATGCTGAACTCTGATTATTGATCAGTTTATTGATCCAGTATGTATTTGAATCATATGAACAACATGGAAACGAATATGTTTAACCTGTTACACGGTGATGTCATCAGCGCCCGTCGGCTTCACGCTGTTTCATGATCCTGTACCAACTGTAGCACGTTTCCTTGTGTGTGTGATGAGACTGAACCAGACAACAGGTCAGAAGGAGAGTATTGGTTCTGTCTTAGAGTTCCATCTCGCGCTACGTCATCGTGAACAGACCCGTTGACATGGAAACGGGATGATGAGAGCCCCGGTGTCCGATGGTGCTGGTTCTGCTCGTGGTTTCTCGTCCGCGGCACCGTCGTTCATGATGCTTTTTGCTCTGTGTTCTGTTGCTTCTCCGGGTTTGTTCACAGGAACCGGACTGTGGCCCCGCCCACTGACCGGTGCTTATTTCAGACCAGGACTGAATGCCGTTGACGCTTTAACCTTCGTGGTCCGACGAGGCCACGTCCACAGGAAACAAATCGCCGCTGCTGACTGTAACGCCCACTGCCAAAGGCTCCTCCCACTCAGTAGAACCAGAGTGTATTTATTTAGAACCAAGCTGATCTCAGACCATTTGATGTATGACTGTAAATGTGTCAGATCTGAACAAACAGGATGAGTGTCTGTGCTTTTATTGTTGCAGTGTGTATGTGGGGGCGGGGCTTCCAGGCTCCAGGAGGATCCTGATTGGTGGACTCGATGTTACAATGTGAGGTACTGTAGAAGAACAATCGGGAACCCACGTCCTGATCAGTAACGATCAGTGGTGATCAGTTACAGTTTGAAGTGTTCGCTTAAAGTTCATCCAATTTAAATACATATTTTCCCATGATCCCCGGCTGCTGTGTCTGTTTATTCACTGCACAAACACTAACACACTGAACCAGACTTTAACCCCTTCACTCCCACCAACGCAACGACGTTTCACATCAAACACTTTCATGAACTAAACCTAAACACCAAGGTTAGACTAGTTTAGGATTAGTTACGATAGTTTAGTTTACCTTTTTTTCTCTGTTCAGTTTTAATTAGTTTTTAGAGCAGTTTAGTTTTTCTAAAGGCTTAGTTTTAGTATTAGTTGTACTTTTAGCCTTAGTTTAATGTTAGTGCTAATATTGTAGTTGTACTGTTTTAGTGGTAGTGGTAGTTTTAGTATTAGTTTCAATATTTTAGTATGTTATACTTTTAGTATTTTAGTATTAGTTGTTTAGTATTAGTTTTAATATTTCAGTATTAATTTTAATTCTTGTGTATTAGTTTTAGGATTAGTTATAGTTTGTTCATCTCTTTTCTCACCTTCATATTCATATAAATCCAGACTCTACTGCTTCAGGCTCCATGTTTCCTGGTCGAGTTTGGACCAGAAGACAACTAAACCACAACTGACGAATGTCAAGTGTTGTGACGAGATAAAATTGCAAAATAAATTAATGTCATATCAATCTGATATCGACAAAGATAAAAACAAAAGGAAATTTATTCATATTTTTTATAGGTTTTAGATGGATGTATAAGCACACAATGCAGTTTCAGATGTTTTTTAAGTTAAAAATGTTTTGGTTTTTTTTTTTTCAATTCTAGTTTTCGTCTTCATTTAATGATAATAATCTTGCTGCTTAGAATCCGAGTCACCCTAATAGTGACAAACATAACGGAAGTAAACTTGTGTGAGGTCACACGACTGGTCATGTGTCCTGATTAGTGTTTAAAAATTAGTTAAAAAAATCAGCGTCTTTGTGTTAAATGTGACCTGATGTTCAGGTTAAATTTTATTCATGTCATAAAACAGCAGAAGTTGAAAACTACAGCTTTTTGTTTTAAATGAAGTGTCATAGGTTAATTTAGTCTTTAATAATTCTTCAGTTCAGGAGAAGATGAACACTAATCAGATGGAACAGGTTGACAAACTACTCACTGGAGGAGGAGTCAAAACCTGGAGGAGGAGTCACAACCTGGAGGAGGAGCCTCAACCTGCAGTAAAAGTACTTGACTGAACGCCGATCAGTTTCACTGGTTCATGTGTTTGACCAGTTCTGTAACAGACACTGAGGAGATGAAACACCAAAAACTGTCCAATCCACAGAGAGCAAATGGATAGCTCCGCCCACTGGATGATCCTGAAACAGGCCACGACCTCCAGAGGCATCAGACGTCGATGATGAGACACGAGGCATTCAGGGATATTCGTTCATATCTGGCTTTAAATGATTAATTAAAAGTCAAACCCCAGGTTGACCTTTGACTTTTATGTTCATGATCTTTATCCTTTTCACGTCCATCTTTGACTTTATATCGTCTGGTTCCGTCATCATCAGTGATAAAAACAATAACCTGGTTCGTTCCTGTTTCAAACACATTTAATGAAAAAAAAAAACCAAAACTCAGACACGTTTGTTCCGTAAATGACGTTTTATTCTTGTTCACACTTTTTTTTTCCCTTTTAACAATAAATCTGTTTTCTATCATAAGCATTTAAAGAGAATATTGCACTTAAAACAGGAGATGAAAGTCGAAGCATGAAGCGGAAACGGGAGGAGAGCGTGGCGTCCCATGATCCTCCAGGGCTTCGCTTCTGGAATATACAGGCTTTAAAAGCACTTCTAGGGTTCTTCATCTAGTACCATACAGGAGAACGCAAAGGAACATGCACATACAAGCAGGGCTCGGAACCGCCTTCTATGACGACACTGACACTGGAGAACCGAACCGACCTGGGTCCGCTCCGTCTGGACAGAACCGGACACAGGCTTCAGGCCGCCACTGCCGTTAGAACGTTGAGAGCGTCTGAATCATCAACCACCTCCTGTCAAATACAGAACCATCAGGTTCTACGGAAAACCGCTGGAGAACCCGTTCCACATACTGAACTCATGTTTAAGGCCCAGAGAACCGAAGAGCATGGAACTATGTTTTGTTGACTTTATTACATTTCCAAAATCTGGAACAGAATCCACGTTTCAGGCATTCGTCTGAGGTTAAACGGTCGAACAAACGTCAAACGATTTCATTTTGATCGTGTTTGAACCCAAAACAGGAAAACGTCGCAGGTTTCAGACGTGATTTTTGTCTTTTTTTCACTTATTGGCGGTTCTGCTGTTCTAAGTGTGAGAACATCAAACCTAAATCCATCTGTTCTTCATGTCCAGAAAAGTTCAGAGGTTTTATCCAAAAACCACAGATTGGTTTGAATTCATACATTCTTTTCATTTGTGATAAAAACAGTCGAATCGATGTAAAAATGTCAGATGTGTTTGTTTGCATCTAAACCACAGATCGACGCCATATCATCCAGTTTTTCAGAACCTCTGACTTGAATTTCAGGCTTTATGTTAAATGTTTATTTGTCTAAACTAAATTTGTGTCAAAGCTGTGAAAGGTTTTTAGTTTCTTAAACAGAAAAACTCAAAGCTAACATAAACATCAGAGTTTCCACCACGTCAAGTCCTGAATCTTATTGGAGAACAGGTGGTCACATGATCATCATAACCTTTAAACAGTGTGGCATAAGGGGGCGTGGCCTAAAGCCTGCATGTGGACAGAGTCGACGTGTTGTATGATGATCATACGTTGAACAAAACGCAGACCAGATGAGCCACCGCCACCGGGGGATGTATCATGTGATGCATGGTAACCACAGCAACCGTAAGATGGAAATAAAGGTAACCAAAGCAACCAGGAGATGGAGTAAAGGTAACCAAGGCAACCAGGAGATGGAGTATAGGTAACCGAGGCAACCAAAATGGGAGTAAAGGTAATCAAGGCAACCAGGAGATGGAAAGGTAACCAAGGCAACCAAGATGGAAGTAAAGGTAACCAAGGAAACCAGGAGATGGAGTAAAGGTAACCGAGGCAACCAAGATGGGAGTAAAGGCAACCAAGGCAACCCAGAGGTGGAGTAAAGGTAACCAAGGCAACCAGGAGATGGAGTAAAGGTAACCGAGGCAACCAAGAGATGAGAGTAAAGGTAACCAAGGCTACCAGAAGGTGGAGTAGAGGTAGCTGCGGCAACCAAGATGGGAGTAAAGGCAACCAAGGCAACCGGAAGGTGGAGTAAAGGTAACCAAGGCAGCCAGGAGGTGGGGTAAAGGTAACCAAGGCAACCGGGAGGTGGGGTAAAGGTCATGTGCTTGTTGACATTCAGGGCGGGCGTCTCTTCGTGCTCATGCAGCTGATGGACATGCCATGCGACTAAAGCAGGTTTTTATCTAAAGTTCGCGGTTGGTCCCGTCGGTTTAAGGTCGGATTCAGTTGGTGCGTCTTAAGTTCATCAGTCTCCGAAAAAAACTACAACCGAAAACAGCAAAAAATCTTCTCCTTTTTCAATATTTCTTTTCAAACATAACACTTTCCTAACATTAAAACAACTCATTTCCCAAACTGGAGCCAAAACTCATCATGACACGGTTTAAACGGTCGTTTTCTGACGTCGTCGATGTCTCAGTTTCCTCTTTTACTGAAAAACTGAAACATGGAGTCGATATCAGACGGGACGTAGATATTTTTAATGTGTAGGAGATTAAAACATTGAGATAAACCTGAAAATGGAACCACTGATGTGAACGCTGGACGATGCAGTCCAGGTCCAGATCCCAGGTCGGGTCTAACGGCAGTGTTGAGTTTGAATCATGAACAGTTTTTGGTCACGAACGGCAGCTGTTTTAACCCTCTGGTGTCCAGGTGAGTGGATTATACAAACCTTTCACTTCCTGTTATTAAAGGTCAGATTATTTGTCTTTGGTCTGAATTCAACAGTTGTTCATTTGTGTCTGACTGTTTAAATTCTGATCCATCCACTAAAACCATCCCATAATAAACAGTGGTAAAGTCCTACACTACCATCCTTCTACCAAATCTACCAAAATACACGACACATTTAGCATTTAACTACAAATAAAAACTAAACCAAAAATAATAATATATATAAAAAATATATAAACCAGTGTTGGTGATGTCACTGCCATGACAGGAGGAACAAATAAATAAATAATACAATTTATATTGAGAATATTGAACAGTTTTGTATTTTTTGCATCAGTAGTATGGTTTGTTTACATTAAAAACATTTTAGTTAGTATTTTTGTTTATGAATCAAGTTAATGAATTACAAAAAAGTAAAAAAAAAATTAGGAAAAAAAAGTTAAAAACTCCCTATGAAAAGTATTTTTGACATTAGAACCACACTGTGCATATTATGGTCTGTAGGTGATTAAAAGACGTCTGATACCAGAGGGTTAATTAAAGCAAAATGTATTTAGAAAATGAGTTGTTAGCGTTAAGCTTGTTAGCGGTATTCTATTTCCAGCATTTCTTTTTCGATCACAAAAACAAACACAAGTCGCAATTAGTTTTGTTTGTCTTGGCCTTTAGAACTTTCATATATTAGTGACCTGCTTTTCCTTGTCTGGGCTCATGTTCATTTTCATCGTCACGTTTCATATTCACATCCTGCTTTTGGAAACAAAACCTGAAAAGACGAGGGTTTTTTTCGGAGATTTGGTTTTGACGAACGAACGACCGACTGGTTTTATCCTTGGTTAAAATTCGCTCAAAACTATGAAAGTATAAAATCATCGATATCAAATAAAACGTAGTTAAGAAAAGTCACTAAACGGTAAAAAGACCGAAAACCGACTGGAATGGGTTAAAGTCGGGATGCTCTGGGTTCTGGGTCGGTTCTGGACTGATGTTTATCAGGGTTCTGTTGGTTTTTATTTTTCAAAATATTCTTTGATAAACCTGAATAAACTGATGCATCTGGACTTTAACACGAAAAACAAACCGTCCTTTAATGTTATTGAATAAACTCATAAACCGCCGGTGTCCAACATCTGAAGTCGCTGAATCCGAAAACTCTGCGATCGGTGAATTTTCCCGCCGGTCAGTTCTTGTGCTTCGGTTCTGTCATTAAACCAGAAAACACCGCCGGGCACCAAGGCACATGTGGGTGACACCCCCCGCTGCCAATCAGAGCAGCCCACGCCTCCACACGGTCCCGTCGGTGTCGAATACATTCCACTAAAGCTCCGCCCCTCGACGACAATTCGCCGACCGGAAAAACGACGACAAACGGGAGGTGGAACATCTGAAATAAAAGGAGCACAGAGGACTTTGAAGTACAAAGTTTCACCACGATACTGATGTGATTATGGCCCTCGATAATAAATATACGCTAAGAGCTAGAGGAGGCACGAGGGTCCGCACGGATTCAGCAGAACCGACGGAACTGAAGGAACTAACGGAACTGAAGGAACCAACGGAACTGAAGGAACAGCCTTCGATCAGGACGGTAGCGCTGACTGAACCGACACATCTGAAGAAGTTAGTTGTTGGATTCTGGTGTAAACTTGTGCTTTGATTTAGTCACATTGAACCTTCGTTAAGTCACTGTTGTATGATATCAAAAGATATGTCCGCGAATTCAGCCCAACAAATGCTAATTCAGTCCAATGTCCACATATTCAGCATTACAAACGCAAATTCAGCCCAACATCTGTGAATTCAGCCTAATGTCCACAAATTTTGCCCTACATACACAAATTCAGCCCAACGTATGCGAATTCACCATAACGTACACAAATTCAGCCCAACATCTGTGATTTGCAATTATGTCTAAACGCTGCGAGGTTGAAGATGCAGTTTTGATCGGAAACCTGTTTCTCATTTCATACAGACTGAGAATGTGGAAGTTCGTTACTGGATATAAATCATATGTGGATTAATATGATGATATAAGAACTTGCAATGACAGAAAATTAAACAAGTGATTCATCGGATGGAGATAATACAAAGGAAATAACAGTAAATTATTAGTAATAATTATAATTAATCCTGAAATATCAGAGAAGTACGTACAAAGGATCACGATATGTAAGTTAGTTATTTCTACAATATGATGTTTTTTTATGAATAAAAACTGCATTTGCACCAATATTAGCTACTTAGTACACAGCTACTAGCAAACAAAACCACATCTGTCATTAACCCATTGTTACTGGAATCGTTTTATGGAAATACTGTGGTATATGTGTGTGTGTGTGTGTGTGTGTGTGTATATATATATATATATATATATATATATATATACATATATGTGTGTGTGTGTGTGTACTGCTACTGCAGTACTACATATCTACATAACTGTAACTTATGATTTAAGTTTAAGTTAATATTCAGCCATCTTTAATATCCATGTGTTTAGCAAGATAGCATCCACTAACTAGCTTATGCCAGAGCAAAGTTAGCTTTTATTGATCACATTTCTTCAGTCAGCGCTCAGTAAATCAGAAATGAGACAGAAAAGACTATAATATGTCTATAGACCAGTTAAGTTCACGGTACAGTGCTAATTCAATCAGTAAAAGCTCCTCTGTTTAGATTAGCTAACAATGTGGGCTAGATTAGCAAACAGCAATTAACAAATCACTTTTCTGTCTTTAAACCCATATTTCTGGTTTGAAACATTATTATTAATATTAATGCTTGTCGTGTTAATCACTAACAGCTAGATGAGGTTAGCTAGCTAATGAGTTTTAACAATCAAGCTAACACTACAGTGCATATTCTACTCCTTTTTGTCAACTTTTCACTGAGATACTTGTTGATTAATTTCACTTTTGGTTTGAGCATAACATTAAAAAATTGAAAACAAGTCGTTTTAAGTAATTTAGAATGAGTGTTTTTTTGTGAATACATGTCAATGTCTTAACGAAGGGTCAATCAGACAAAGAGCGACCAGGTTTACTGCACTTCATTTGTTCATATTCGACCAGTGTTTTTTTAACGGGCTCATGGTGTCGGACACCGCTGTCTCCAAGTTACAACAGAAAACAGGACAGAGCGGAGTTTAATACAATGACCAGATTATAAAGAAATAAAAATGTAGAAAACGGTCCGATCCCCAGATCTGTGTGGGCTCTGTGAAGCCAACCTAGATGCAAACACTGGGATACAATCGGGATTCAACCAGATGTTCCACGGACCGGACGGAACCCCACGCTCCATCAGAACTCAATCTTGCAGGCAGGGAACGACTCGTCCTGCATGACGACGGTGCTGCTGGAGGCCAGGACCATGACGTTGAGCTCCTGCTGCCGCTCGTGGCTCTGCTGGTACCAGTCCCGAGTCACCTCGGTGTCATGGGTCGGGATCAGCGTCACCTGGGAGATGAGCACAGGTAAACAGGAAGTCAGAGATTTCACCAACGGGGTCATTTTCATCCAACAATCAAACATGAATGAAAACTTCCAAAACTTTTCAAGTGCCAAAAGTGGGAACACGTGTTATTTCACATTGTCATTTGGCCTCCAGTGAACACATTTATCATATTAATTACATTTTGCTGTAAGAGCTTCTAAATGTTTCAGATGTGTTAAATTCATTACCTGCAGGTTGGACCCCCACTGGGCCTTCCCTTCCAGCAGGGCGTCCAGGACTCCTCGACATGGTTCACCGCTTGCTGCATCATTTCCACTCACCACATAGTACGCCGATCGAACACGCTTGAAAAACTCCTGGTCAACGTTCTTGGCACTGCAGTGGTTTGGGATGTAGGCCAGGTCTACATAAATCGGAAGACCAGCAGCTGCAGAACTGGACTTCTGAGAACCTGAAAGAGGACCGGGCTGTCAGTTTACTGCTTAACAAGGAACTCATGTCACGAAACTCAACACTCCCTGCTCATACATTAACAGAACCTCAGTCAGTCAAATGTAAATCTACTGGATCAGACCAGACCTCTGCTGATCTGACTTACCAGAACTGCTCTTGACTCCATTGCTCAGCCCTTTTCCAGGGTTGTAGCTGGACCTGGACAGGTCATCGTCTTTGGAGCCCTGTCCATCTGATAGACGAGACATCCGGGAGCTTTTATCGGTGTCCTTCTTTTTCAGTGAAGTGCTGCGAGGAGACGGCGTCTGTTTGACTGGCATCGGAGACCTCTTACGCCGAGCAGGAGATGCTGATTTAGTTTTCCCCGAGTTCTTCTTCAACCCTTTAGGTTTTGTTTCCTTTTTGATGGAACCATTATCCACAGAGTCTGGATCTACCATGCACACGTCTGGGCGAGGAGGATGAGGATAAGGATCCATGTGTGGCACAGGTGGAGGATCCTGGCTTCTTCTTGAACCAGAGTGACCTGTAGATAATTTATCCACTGGCATGTACTCGGCATCCTCATCTGAGTCCATGTTGCCTTCACCAGTGGCAGATGGGTAGTCCTCGGTGCCTGGAGGCAGATCAGAGTCAGACTGCGAGGCTAAGGACTCGCTGACGGATGTGGGTGGGGTGTCCTCCGTGGCGAGCCCCAGGCCTGTGGATAGACCTCCAGTTTGGTTCAGTGAACCACTGTGCGACTGCCGAGGCTGTTTGTGGGCTCGTCTTTTCACTGACAGCTCGTGCTCATCTCCTTCCTGTGACTGGTCACTCCGGCGACCCTGCTCCTCATCCTCTTCATCGCTGGACAGCTGTCTCATGCAGGGGTTAATAAAAGAGGGTGAAAGGTCATCTTTGCGCTGCCGCTGCTCGGACGAGGAGTATCCAGGAGAGGAGCGGCTAGTGTAGGAGGAGGCAGCTCCCATCGGGACTTCATCGGCCAGATCCTGGTCGTCACTGTCCTCATCATCCCTGTCCCCCCCTTCAGTGTAAAATGGTGACCGGAACGGCTGATCTGTTGAAGACAGTGACAGTGGGCGGGCGGGATGCTCCGGCTCCATCTCACACTCCTCTTCAAACTCATCATCATGTCGATAATGAGGAGGAGAGTCCCCTGGAACCATCCCAATCTGAGGCTTTGGCAGCTCCCACTCATAGGTGCCCCGGTAAGATGCCCCCTCCTCTTTGGGATCGGCTTTGGTTGGAGTTGGGGCTGCACCACCAGCAGTGGCTGCTGCTCCAGCAGGCATTGATGAACTTGTGGTGACCTCTGTGGGCCCATTGGCAGCGTCAGGCTTGCTCTGTTGTAGAGGTGATGGCACATAAGGACGAAGAACATCTGGGAGGGGCTTCTCAGCTGGGGGAGCAGAGAATAACAGGCTAGCAGTTTGACCACTGCCCGACGGGGATTTACGAGTCATCTCACGCATGTAGGCCTCCTCATCCTCCTCTTCACTGCTGTCCGTCTCCTCAAAGTAATGTTTACCTTCTACTTCCGGACGTGGCGATGAAGTGACTCCAAACAGAGCAGCACTAGCTGCCTCTTTGTCTTTGGAGAGTTCAGTTTGGTGGGAGTAGAGTCCAAACCCACCAGCCGAGTCCAGTTTGGATCCTTCAGACCAATCAGGTTTGTAAAAGCATTCGGCCTGTGGGCCTTTGTCCGCAACTCCACCTAACATGATTGTATGGTCCTTCTTATCTTCAGATAAAGTAGTGGTTGAAGGTGGAGGGAAGGTTTTGACCTCCTCAAAAGGACTCAGAGGTGAGAATCGGGCTAAACTGGAGCTGGACTCGGCCGTTGTCGTAGCAGTGATTTGTTTCTCTGACACCTCCAGGTAGTCGTCTTTTACGCCACCGGAGCTGGAGAATGGTGAGTCTGTGACAGAGGAGTGCTCGTCCTTAAATGAGTACTCAAACAGAGGCTCAGCGGATGCTGGTGTCTCCAGCTCCTCGCCGAACTGACGGCTGGTTGACAGCGATCCGGAAGTGGAGGAGGAGTAGCTGTATGCAGAGGAGGAGGAGTAGGCTGGAGCGACAGTGGTAGAATATTGGAAGCTGGTGTCCAGGGAACTCTTACTCAGAAGATCAGGAGTCTTTTGTTTGTCAAACTCTGGATCAGATCGGTCACTCTCAAGGTACGTTTCCTGGGTTGATTTCAGTGTGAACGAATCCTCTTTGGATTTGACAGTGAAATCTTCTTTTCGTTCATTTGCACTTGATGGAAACAGATCTTTGTCTCCTCCATGTGAATATTCAAATCCAGAGGAGAATCCAGAGGAGAATCCAGAGAATCCCGATGCTCCTGGTTTTATGTCTGTGTGGGTTTTGTTTTCAGGTTTAGCAGAGGGACTTGTGCTGGTTTCTTTTGGACTCAGTTTGCCCTGACTGTTGTATCCGTACCCTGCCATGGAAATCATAAATTCGGGTTGATTTGAGCCAAACATCTCAGTAATCGGACTTTTAATCTTCTCTGATTTCTCTTTAGCTCCTTTCTCTGTATCTGAATCAACAGCAACTTCCTCCTCCTCCTCTTCCTCCTCTTCTTCTTCTTCTTCATCCTCCTCATCATCTTCATCAACAACTTCATCATCATCGTAGTCCTCTTCATCCCTGGCTGTCAGCTTTCGCATATCGACCTCCAGACAGGCTCCTTTCTCACCGTATGAGATGGACTTTGTATTTTCTGTTTGGACTTTTGAAGGATCTTTTTCTGATGACAATGACGTTGATGATGCTTCAGGTCGGTCAGCGACTGAAGGGAAGCGACATCCTCCAAAATCATCGGAAGTCTCCTTTTCTTTGACTTCTTTGTCAAATGGAGGTAAAACAGAAGCAGCAGGGCTCTTCGAGTCGAGCCATGATGACATGGAGGACTCCTTTTCGTACAAGTCCTTCTGTGGCGACTTTTCAGAGGATGTTACCGATGAGACCGGCTCATATTTCTGTGAATCTGTTTCACTTTTTCCAACATCCTTCTCCGACTTCTCTACAGACTCCTGCCGATAAGAGTCATATGAATCCATGGAGCTTGTTTTACCATCATAAAAGTCACTGTAGGAAAATGTTTTTCCATGAACGTAAGGTGTGTCCTGTCTGATGTATCGTTCTGAGCCTCTCTGTTTAGTTTCCTTTTCTGGGAAATTGTATAGACTGAAGTGAACACTCTTCTCAGGTTCTTTAAAAGCAGCGTCTGTTTCCTCGTCGGGTTGAAAGGCTACTTTACTTTCTTTTGTCCCTTTGACCTCTGGGAATTTGTCGTCTTTTTCATCTTCATCTGAGGTGACCATCTGTGGTTTGGGTTTCTCTTCTTGTGTTTGATCTGAGTTCTTCACAGTTTCTGTCTTTAAAGATGTCTCCTCGAAGCGGAAGTCCTCATCCAGAAAGCAACCCTCTTTAGCCTCCATCAGCTTGGCCTTCACAGTGGGCTGCAAATTCTTTTTGCTGTAGTTATCATCCTCATCCTCTTCATCTTCATCTGATTCATCAGATGCTTCGAAGGTGGTGGGTTCACCCTGCAGCCCAATGAACGAGGTGTTGTCAGAGATTGTGACAGACTTTTCAGCCTTCAGGTCTGTCTTACTCACCTTGTCTTCGGTTGGCGAGTACCCGCTGCTGGTTGGTACGGACTGAGTGGGTGAGGCCAGTTTCATGGTGCTATCATCTGGACTCAGGCATCTGTCCTCGCTCTCCTGCCTGGAGTGGAAGTCGAATCCTGGGGAGGAGGACAGAGGAGGCGACGTGGGCTTCAGCTCTGCTCCGAGTTCAAAGTCAGAGCTGAACAGACCCTGAATTTCTCTAGACGTCTGTGTCGGGGAGAATGAAGGAGGTAAAACTGCTGCTGGGGGAGATTTCTCTTTCTCCTGAAGCATCATGGATGTCGCATGTTCATAGCCCTCTTGGAGTTTCCCCAAAGGAATGTCAACATTTGGAGTTTCATCCTCCTCCTCCTCCTCGTCATCTTCTTCATGAATGGATTTGGTCTTTGCGTCAGCTTCCATCTCAGGAATGTTAGGCTGAAACTCATCGGAGGAGGGGGATTTGAAACATTTGTCGTCCTCCAGAGATGATGTGGGTGAGATGGTCCCAGCAGAGTGGAGATAGTCCTTACCAAGGGCCACCTCTGCTTTGGAAGGGAGGTTGTTGACAGCATCCAGGAGCAGTGAATTTCTGCCAACATCCTCAGTTTGAGGCGCTGTCACCGAGGTGATGGACTGGTCCTCTGCGGCAGATGTGGCAAACGAGGACAGTTTGTCGTATTCAGTGATGGATGTTGCTGAGGAGATATGCTCCTCCTCTGCGAGCGGAGCAGCGATGATGGCCGGGTAAGGCGCCAGCTCTGGCTCAGGAGCTCCAGAGAAAGTTTTAGGTTTAACGTCTGGGACATCGGATACAGCAGAGCTCTTCATCTCTTTAATTCCATGCATGGAGTCGAAGGTTCCAGGGACATCAGGAACAGAAACATCATAGGAGCCCACGTCATACCTTTAACACAAAAACACAAAATTACATTTCAGGTAAGATTACATTATCTGTTTCACTGGTGAAACTATGAGCATTTAGACCAGTAGTTCTCAACCTTTTTTGAATAAACACCCCTTTATGTCATCATGAGCTTCCTGCGTAGCATAGGGAGCACCCCAATTCATTTGCCACTGAAGACTGGGGGGATGTAGCTCAGTAAGTGACATGACATACCTTATTGTGGAGGTGCAAGGGGGGGGCACA
>JAPTGZ010000018.1:3657392-3668047 GCA_029814645.1 Fowleria isostigma
GCAAGGGAGGAGCTAGAAATGGATATCAGGAAATCATGGGAAGGAATGCATACAGGTTTTTTAATGTTCAAAGAGAGTGCCTTGGACTTTTTTTCCTGTTTGGTAGAAATGAATATGTCATTACAGTTGAGGAGGGGGAGGGGCTAGAGAAATGTAGGCCTGTACTGGTGAGCAGGGGGTGGGGCTAGAGATGGGTAAGACTGTACAGGTGAGGAGGGGGAGGGGCTAGAGAAATGTAGGCCTGTACAGGTGAGCAGGGGGTGTAGTTCCAGGTGTGAGTATGGGGCGTCCTCTCCGTTGTCAGGGTGACAGTCTGTGTTTACGTCCAGGTGTGGTGAAGGGCCATAAGACCGAGGGCCCGGACCTGTTCTACCATGTGGAGCGCGGGGACCAGAGGCAGTGGTACAACCGGACCGCCGTCATTCTGTCTCTGGAGCAGGGGAACCGGCTCCGTGAGCAGCACAGCCTCGGACCCTACGAACCCGCCACGCCGCTCGCCAAGGCGTCCGACATCAGCCTGGGTCAGACAGGAAGTCACATGACACTGATGTTGAACGGTGTGGTGATGTCATTCAGGTTCTGATGTTGTCGTCTCCTCAGATAACCTGGTGGAGGGGAAGAGGCGGCGCCGAGCAGGCCCCGACACGCCCACCCGGACCTCCTCCTCGTCCTCGACCTCTAGCCCCAGGACCCCCGGACCCTCAGGGAAGAGGAGGCTGATGAGTTCAGATGACGACAGGACAGGCCGGACGCCGCCCAAGAGAGGACGGAGAGGCGGAAACCGATCCGGTACGAAGGCACCGCCCACCCTGTGACCGGACAGAGGCGAAGGGGGCGGGTCAGATATGGGTGGTGTTAATCCAGGTTTTAGAAAAAGACTGAACAGATGTGAAATGTTTTAATTATGTTTTAGATGAAACTGGGTTGAATGTTTTTTCTTTTATGTTTTTAAATTGTTTCTCAGTAAAATGTGTGAATTTTAACAAGTTTTTACAAATTTTGTGTTTTATAACATTTGTAACTTTTAAACTGTTGATGAAATAATGTGTGAATATTAAACGTTAATGTTTAATTTGATTGGCTGATGTTTGTAACGCTGACCTTTGACCTCCTGGTGACCTGTGTGCGTCTGCTGCGATGGCTGAGGCTGATCTGGTAACGTTGACCTTTGACCTGGTGGTGGGTCACGGGTGAGGGTTCTGGGTGCTCTGTGTGACTGTCTGTAACGTGTCCGTTCGTCTGTCTGCAGCCCAGCGTCTTGGCGTCTGTAATACCTCGGGCAGCGGGACGGACGGCGCTGGCCCGTCACATGACCCAGCTGACACCCACGGCCCACTGCCGCCCAACACGTCTCTGTTCATGGGCTTCGCCTTCATGTTGACGGCGTCGTCAGAGAGCGATCGGCTGATGAACCAGCCGAGCGATGAGGAGGAGGGCGATGATGGTGAGGACAATGAGGGGTGGCGCCGCAGCAGTCCGTACATCTGTTGGCGCTGGGCTCTAACCTTTTGTCCTGTTTTGACAGATTATGTCCAGACCGGACCGTACAATAAAACGTACACGGAAACGCAGCTTCAGGCGGGAGGGGGCTTTGTCTTGCCCAACTTCAACGAAGAGCAGGTGAGCATGACCCGGCCAATTAGGTTAAAGGGTTAATGAGAGGAAGACCTGAGGGTCCAAGATGAAGGCTGAGGCCCAATCCCAATTCACCCCTTGGCTCCTCCCCCTCCATTTTGTGCATTCACGTGAAGGGGTAGGCGTGTCCCAATTCTTGAAGAGTCAAAGGGGGAGGGGCTAAGTGGGAGGGCTGTTTGACCCTCAGGATGACACTACAAACAGAGGGGGGGTATGAGAAATCTCCCAGAGTTCAGTTCAAATCTTGGGTAGATGAAGATAAACAAGGAATAAAAGTGCAGCAGTGATGAAAGAAACACAAATGTATGGATTTTCATCATAAACAATCATTTGATCGAATGTTTAATGTCATTTCACCGTGTTATAAGTCTTATTTCTGCAGTTTTCTGATCCTCAATAGTTGTTTCCTCCGTTAATTAGATCTCAGGTTTGATTTAATTGATAGATGTGATTGACAACTCAGTGTTGTTGAGAGGTTCTGTTTATTGACTCATTTCACCAGCTCAATTTAATAAGATGTAGAATAATGTTATTACACTGTGTTTGATAGTTCGTTTTAAGTGTCGATAAGCTAGCATTAGCATTAGGTCGCCTCTAATAATAATAATAATGAGTTAATAATTTTATTTACGGGCGCTTAATAAAGCACCGGTAAAACAGCGAGAAGGAAAACCAATATCATGAGTGGAAAAAATGCTTGTATAGCCCCATCCCCTTTTTGTCCAAATATGTTCATTTCTGGCTCCGTAAACCAAGCCCAACAATGATGATAATGATAATAAGAATAACAGTAAGAATCCAGTTGATTTGTTTAAACTGATTTTTTTTTGTTTTGTTTTATAACAGGATAGAAACTCTGAAACATTTTCCAAAATCACATCAGTTCTTTCATTAATATTTCTGACATTGTACTGATAAAAACAGTGCTTTTATTCATTCCATGTTTTCTTTTCTGTCTGTTTTAGTCACATGATACACACAGGAGTTAGGACTGGGTTGCATAACTATTGTTTTTGATGACTTTTGATGGTGTAATTTTTTTTTTCTGAAACTGTATGAACCATCTGCATCATTACATTTATGCATTTGGTAGATGCTTTTTTCCAAAGTGACATAGCTAAGTTCATGTTTTATGACCAACGTATGGGATCATGTGACTGACCAATGGTGTGCCTGTGTTGTGTCCTCAGTGTAAGGCGGCCTATCAGAGCCTCCTGATCGCCGACCAGCACTGCCGGACCAGGAAGTACCTGCTGTGCGTGGCAAGCGGCGTCCCCTGCGTCTCTCACATGTGGGTTCGAGATTGTTGTAAAGAGAACAAGCTGCTGAACTACAGGAACTACCTGCTGCCGGCGGGGTCGGGGCCTGACGGCGCCATCGTGGAGTGGTACGGCGCCAACCCGGTCCTTTAAACACAACAGTGTGGAATTTTATCCGGCTTTAAACAGACGCCATGTGTTTCCCATCAGGCATCCGCGCAGCAGCCCCTTCAAGGCGCTGAAGGTCCTGCTGGTCTTCCAGAAACCGCCGGAGCTCTGGGCGCAGCTCATCACCTTAGGGGGCGGAGCCACAGTCCGACAACTGCACCCCGACAAGGACGGCTCAGGTACGGGACACAAGACCAGGAACCTAGACCTGGTTACTGTTAGTTACCATGGTTACTGCTTGTTTAGTGATTCCTGTCTGGTTCGAGTAAGGTTGATCGGAAATGAGAAAAAAAAAGATAAAAGTAGTTATACATTGAATGTGAGTCAAATGTGCTGCTTTTATTTTGAAAAGGAGGCTTTTTTTATGAACATATGCGTGCGTAGCTGTGAGTCCGAACAACCTTGACATGTTTAGCTTAAAGTGAGGTTTGAGTGAAGTACGAAACGCATCAATACTAAACGGTTTATCGTATTTACATTTGGAGGTGAAGAGTCATTAAAGATCAGCCAACGTTCAGATCCATCAGTCGTGTTGCCATGGTTCCTCGTCCTCCATGTTTGTCGTATTGCCATGGTTCCTCGTCCCCCATGTTTGTCATGTTGCTATGGTTCCTTGTCCTCCATGTTCGTTGTGTTGCTGACATTTTTTTTTCTCCCCCCAGAACTTCCCTCTGGAAAATTTGACGTTGTGATAACGGACGCCACCTGCCCGCCGTCGCTGGAGGAGGCGGTGACATCACAGGAAGTACCGTTGGTGTCTGCTGAGTGGCTGATCCAGAGTCTGATCTGTGGCGAGCGTCTGGGTTTCCACAGCAGACCTCAGTACCGCCACGACTTCACCTCATAGGTGGAGCCTGGGTGTGGGCGTGGCCGTGGTGCATGCTCTGCTGTACATATGTGACCTGTCTGTTTTTATCCCATAATAAACACTGAGTCGGGCTCATTTGAACCTTCACTGCCTTTATTTTCATGCAGAACATGCCAGTATTTACACTTTGTACAAAAGTTAAACAGAATCTAAACATGTAACGGTTTCAACTCCGAACCAAACCCTCAGTCCAAGAACAGGAATGATTCGCTTCTGTCGGGTTCTCCTTCGTACTTCTGCTTGTCTCAAACGCTGAAAAACAAGTGAAAAAATGACCTTAAACATCTGATCACCATGGAAACCGAAGAAATCGGAGCTGCATTGAGGCAACAACAGATGGGCGTGTCCTGTCTGTCCATCGGGTTTTCTCAAAACGGTCTGAGCTGGTTCCACCGCCGTGAAATATACGCCATCTGTTCTGAACCGACCAGTCACAAGTCTGGGGGGGCGGGTGTTTCACAATGCATAACCACCAGCTTCTTTTTGTCGCGAGTCAAAGTCAGTTCAGAGTCTGCAAATCTCTTTACAACTGTTATTAAAATAAGGATTGAATTACAGATTACACCTTGTACTCAGATTACACCCTGTACTCTTAGGTTTTCTGACAAAAGCGTCATATCTGTTGTCTCTATGATTAGTTTACTTGGCACCTGTTAGTCCCGCCTCCACATTTGGATTCAAGCCCCATGATTCCAGATGGATTTCTCATTGAGACAGATGGATGGACAGGCCAAGTGTATCTATGAAATGGTTTGTTTTGGTATCTGTCACTTTGACAGCTTTTTAGACCCAATAATAAAACCCATGATCCTGTCCATCTGTCCGTTTCCTCAGTTTGTTCAGTGTAGGGATGCAACGATTATGGACTTTGTTGGTACGATTATTGTCAAAGGAATAATTATGGTTCCACGATTATGACAATTATGCATTGATTGATTTAACGACACAAATCATGTATAAAATGATGTGAACATTAAGAAAAAATAAACAAGAAAAATAAATACGATTGGACTCTGAGTAATGATTGAAATTGATCTTCAATAATTATATATGTATAATTTAATTAATACAAAACTAATATTTATTGATCCCCCATGGGGAGGTAAGAGGAATAACCTGGACTTTCCTACATTTCCTGAAGTACACATAACCTGTGCTTGCTTTCTGCTGATTTGGTGGATGTGGCTAGCTGCGATGTAACTGAAAAAAAAAAAAAAACGGTTCTAACTCAATTTTAAGAGTCACCTTTTGAAAACCATAAACCCCATCCTCATACCAAACACATTCCTGGGGAGAGGACAAAAATACCTGCGTTTTAAGGTTTTAATGAAGTCTCTAGGTGAAAGTATGGTGAAGCAGTGGTGGTTGGAAAAAAGATAACATTTTTGTTTTTCCCATAGAAAACTATGTTTTGGCTTTTTTTCGTGTTTGAGTGTGAAAACTGTACAAGATATCATTACAGTGTAGACATAGATAATCTCTGGGCCAAGCTGGGCATTTTTTGCATTGACAGCATAATTTTAAGCTCAATCGTGTGGGAACGGTAGCCACTTAAATGGCCCGATTCGTTTTGGATGAAGCCCGTTTTTTGCAACTTTAATAAAATCCATGCATCAGAATGTGAATCCAGTTAATAACACATCCCTGGTCGTACATTTCTGCATGTTCTGGTCTATTTCTAATACTCTGGGCCCCATTTTTTTTCCAAAGTTTTTTTGTCTAAAGTCATAAATCAGAATAATATAAAGAATAATATTCCTTTGTGCCTTGCATTGCATGCAAACACACGGGGAACTAAAGTTTCATTATCATTCATCATCCATTCCTGTTTCCAAATTAATTTTAAAAAATACTTTAAATTTTCTAACATGATGTGGCTTAAGACAATTCTACCCATTACTTTATTATTTTTGTGTTATTTAATGTTACATTAAAAAAAACATATGTATGTGGGGTAAGGGCCCCGGGGGTATATATGTGGTGGTGCACTCTGTCATAATGACCGCAACAGGTGGAAACCGAAAGTGAAATTTAACAAGCTTTGGACGTGCCTCCGTTACATAGCCGACCTGACACCAAATGTTCATAACCTCTAACCTGTATCCACTGGGCCCCATGAGTCTCTCATGTTTACACCCCCATCCCCATGCTGGGTGATGATCCCACAGGTGTCCATCAAATTAGAGGTATTGGTGTTTTTAGACACAACTTTTTTTATGTCAAGTTTTTCCTGTTGTGGATCTGTCATCGTCCATTCCATCCTCCTGTTGTTGGTGTAACTGAAATGATCCACACTGACGACCTGACATTCTTATTTGACAAAAACAAAGTCTGTCTGTGTGTTCCCTCCTCCGTGGTTGGGTAGGTTCTACTGGAGTAAACACAGTGCTTTAAGGTGGTGTTACGCTGGTGGAACTTGGTTTTCACGTTGCTAAGTTGCGTCGACGTGTCTGACAAAATATCCCTGATTTTGAGAACAGAAACACATGTTGCAGAGCTTTTACGATTAATTATCCATGACGTTTTTAATCGTGGTTAATTGTGAGACTGTATAATTGCTGCATCCCTATTTCAATGCTGAGTAAATGAGAAAACGATCTGGAACTGCTTCATTCACTGTCGATTATGCCCAATTTATTTTATACCGACCAATCACAAGTCTGGGGGCGAGAGTTTTGCAATGTACCATAGACACCTACTTATTTTTGTCGTGAGTCAAAGTCAGTTCCAGGTCCACAAATTTCTTTACAACTGTTGTCAGTAGTTTGATTCAAAATAAGGATTGAATTACAGATTACATCTTGTATTCAGATTACACCCTGTATTTTTAAGTTTCTCTGAGAAAAGTGTCACGTCTGTTAGTCCCGTCCTCATATTTGGATTCAAGTCCCACGATTCCAGCCTGTTTTTCTCAGGATTGAATACACTGAGAAAACAGGATGGATGGACAGGCTAAAAATCCATCCCATAATTAATGAATTTATAATCAAATATTAGGTCCAAAATGTGGACAATAACTCTTCCGTAGGTGTCAGTTTATTAGATGTAAACGTGTGTAAATGCTCTTCTATAGGTCTATAAATAAACTGTTTTTTTAATCCACATGTGGGTTTAAATCGTCTACGTCTCATTCCAGGTTTGGTGTGAACCCATCGTGTTCACTGGTGTTACCCGCAGAACCTGAACATTTAAACTCTTAATAAATTATTGATTTTACAATTGCGCTCATTTCTGTCAAACACTCTGCTTTGAATGTTTACTTCAATTCCCAATAAGCATCTGTGACAGAATAAAAAGATATTCACAATAACAGTAGTGTGTAATTTTGTCGTCCTTTTTCCTTACTTCCGTCGGTGTAATCGTTAACTCCAGAATCATGGGTTGCTGCTGGAACACTGACTAGTTCTAATTTTAAGGGAAAACTACCCCCATATCTGAGTCATCTGTGGGTTTGTTCTGTGTAATAAAATGAGTATAAATGATGGAGGAGTTCATTACAGAAACATGTTACATGCAGATTTTTGTATGAAAATGTCAAATAAAAATATGTTTCATCTGATAAATAGTTTCTCTTATCTCAGGAAATATTTATTTTTAAAATACACCCAAAATTCTTCCAAACTTGCTTCTAGGGCTGCACGATTTTCGCTGAAAATAAAATCCACATTTTTTTCCTCTAAAAACTTGATTTTCAATTTTTCGGTGAAACTGCAGAAAACAGAAGTCGGCAGGTCATTTTCATCTGCAGTCTGCAACGCAACGCAACGCAACGCTCTGTACCTCTAATGTGTGATGTATCCCGGAATCACCAAAAAATACTATAATGAACCCAAAGATGTTGTGCAGATGTACATCAGTGACAGACGTCAGATGTGTGTGTGTGGACCACAACAGATGAGTGAACTCATGGGTATTTACTGTACCTGCCCAGGGTGCCTCCAACCTGTGTGTAGTTTGTGTGTAGTTTGTGTACCTGCCCAGTGCTCATTTGGCCTGTGTGTAGTACTTGTTGTAGTTTGTGTGTAGTTTTTTGTGTAGTTTGTGTACCTGGCCAACATGCCTCCACTGTGTGTAGTTTGTGTGCAGAATTTCAGTAGTTTTTGTGTAGTTTGTGTACCTGCCCAGTGTGCCTCCAGCTTGTGTGTAGTTTGTCTATAGTTTGTGTATAGTTTTTGCTAGTTTGTAGTTTTACTGCACAGTTTTTTGTGTTGTTTGTGTGTAGTTTTGTTTGTAGTTTGTTGTGTAATTTAGTGTGTAGTTTGTGTACCTGCCCAGCGTGCCTCCGGCCTGTGTGTAGTACTTGTTGTAGTCCAGCCTCAGTAAGAGCTGTGCCAGGTCTGAGTTGATCTGATGGTTCCTCACACTCGACAGGATCTTGAACAGCAGAGATGACTGACGACGGAAACCCTGAAACAGAACAGAAGGGTTCTACTTAGACCCAGACGTCGGACCGGGACACGTCCACGTGTTTCGACGTCAGGCGCTATCGCTGACCTTAACCAGGATGTCGAGCTGCGCCGCGCCCCGCTCGTCCAGCGTCGCCACCGTCTGGCTGACCAGAGAACAGAAGGTCTGACACAGCTCCAGGATCTCATTGAGGCAGTGGAACACCTGAGGACAGAGGGTGGGTCAGCGGGGTCCGAGCTGTGAGCAGGAGAACGTACGTATCTGACAGAGCGGTACCGGTTTGAGCAGGATGAAAGACTGGGCCAAAAGGTTACTGAGGAAGTGGTCGTGGGCCAATCGGATGCTCTCAAAGTCTCTGGTGGAGTTGATTTGCTGAAGGAGCTGAGAGAACTGAGACTCCAACACATCCACCTGAGGACGACGGCAACGACAAACACCAGGACAAACACCGGGTCAGTCTGATGTCCTGTTAGTTCTGTTCAGTGTTCCACTGACGAAACAATGGATCAGGTTCATTTTTGGACAGGGTCAGGGTTTTAGGATGAACTGTATGAGGACATAGAACCACACATCGTTCTCATCCACAGGTAGAACTGTGGTGCATTCAAGGTCCTACGTGTATGTAGAACTACGATGTGTTCAAGGTAATATGTGTATGTAGAACTGTGGTGCATTTGAGGTCCTATGTGTATGTAGAATTGCAGTGCGTTTCAGGTCCTAACAGTACGTACAACTGCAGTGCATTCAAGGTCCTATGTGTATAGACTTACGTTGTGTTCAAGGACCTAGATGTATGTTGAACTGCGGTGCATTCAAGACCCTACGTGTATGTAGAACTGCAGTGTGTTTCAGGTCCTACATGTATGTAGTACTGCAGTGTGTTCAAGGACCTGCCTGTATGTAGTAATATGTAGTACTGTGGTGCATTCAGGGTCCTACCTGTAGGTAGTACTGCGGTGTGTTCAGGGTCCTACCTGTAGGTAATACTGCAGGTTGTCGATCAGAAAGGCCATGTGGTTGCGGAGCCTCCACTTGATGGCGTCTGTCTGACTGGACTTGAGGTGTTTCCTTTGCATCTGCAGGGCCCAGCAGTGCTGCAGCTGAGACTGGACTCTCCGAACACTCAGCAGGTACCTGAACACAACGTTGTACCTGAGAGAGACACAGGGGGAGGGGCCGAGGGCAGGGGGAGGGGCAGGTGAGGTGTGCAGACCTGCATACAGACAGATTGTTTACCGATGTGAATGTGGACTGACTTCTCGAGGACGGCCGGAGTGAACAGGATGTGCAGAGGCCACTGGACTTTATAGGTGAGGCCGAGAGCTGCCCAGCCGGTGGGCGGGACTTCTCGAGGGGAGGAGTCCTGGGGTGGCGTGGCTCCATCTCTGGGTCCAATGGCATCTGAAAACATACCTTTGTTTCAGAGAGTTTCACAATGAGGATGTGTGACTGATGTGGTGGTGTCACCTTTACTGTCTTTGCCCTGGTAGTCGACTGTCAGGTGGAGTAGAGGAAGCAGGTTATCATCGTCCAGGAGAACTTTATGAGCTGCCTGTTGAAACGCCACGTTAACGTCTGAGGATGACAAAGCAAAAACCAGACAGAACTCCAATAAAACATCTACTGTTCTGAAAACAGTTGAACTCTGTTATAAAACTAAAACATCCTGTGGCTTTAAACCCTTAGACATACTTTATTCTATCAGGTACCCGACCTGGTCCCTGACCCAGTACCCAGTCCCTGACCCCATACCTGTCCTGGTCCCTCACTCACCATGCTCTGTGACGGCTGTTGGCGGCGTCTTCAACATGTGCTGCGCGAGGTCGATGAAAACCTGGTAGAGCTCACCACGACCCAGCAGGTAGAAGTCCTTAATAATCTGAGAAGACAGGCAGAGGTCAAAGGTCACAGGGACCGGGCCGGTCCAAAAGTAGCTGTCAAGGGACGACTTGACTCCCGGGGCGATGTGAGTCGTGCACGCATAGAAGCATTTATCTCTGTCGACCATCTTTTACAACTTGCTACAGCAACCTCACCAGGACAAATGACTGCTGAATTCTGTAAACGTGCAGAGACTTTACCTTCAGGAGGATCTGTGGGTGACGCCGCCAAAATATATGTCATAATAATAAATAATAATATATATAAAAAAATAAAATCATGATCTCGATTTTAACATGATTCTTTTCATGATTCTCAACCTTTTTTGAACATAGGCCCACTAATGGCATCAGGAGCCTCCTGGCGGGGGGGGGGGGGGGGGGGGGGGGGGGGGGGGGGGGGGGGGGGGGGGGGGGGGGGGGGGGGGGGGGGGGGGG
>JAPTGZ010000018.1:3671538-3685017 GCA_029814645.1 Fowleria isostigma
CATCATCTCTATTTTTTCTTAGTTAACTGTGTAGAATATTGCAATATATCACAATATTGTGATATCATGATATATCGAGATACTATCATATTGTGATCCAGGTATCGTGATGTGTATCGTATTGTGAGGTTCTTGTCAATACTCACCGCTATGTGACTTTATTAATTGCTGATTCAGTTTCTGAAATAAAATCAAACGAGTCTTGTGGTTTTATCGGTTTGTAGATACTTTCTGCTTTTTGTTCATAAATTGATTCAAAGACATCTCACAGAGCCGTGGTGGTCCACATCCAGTGGTGCCATGTCGACCCGTATCCTGTTCAGTAGTGTCTGTGTTTAAACTAATCATGTTTAATACATGTATGAACAGGTCTCAGTAAGACTTTAAAATGACACAACTGAAAGAAATAACATTTAGGGTAAAAATGCTACTGATATGTGACACAGAAACTCAAAATGAATTTTATGAAAATGTACAAAACGTGCAAAACATGAGATACTGTAAATATTAAACATTAGAGATTATTTATAAATAATAAAATAATGTTACTCCGAATATCATTCCAGATTTCTTTAAATTCAGATTCCAGCGTCTTTATTTGTGAATGGACTAAAGTAAAGACAGATGTGAAGTCTAGAGGGATTTGGGTTGTGGGTGTGAAATTATGGGATGGACTTGATGATGAATTTCCACTGTTCACTTCTCTGGCAAAGTTTTAAAAATGCCATGGGCATAAAATCCTTCATGAATATTAAGTTGAGATGGTAAATATGTTTGTGTTGTTGTTGATTCTTTTATTAGAATGAGAATGTTTGATGCTGTACACAGTTCATTTAAAGTTAGTCGTGGATCAGGGGAAAAGGAGGGGCACTAAATTAGCTTTTACTTCTAGAATATTCCAGACTGTCATTTTCTTTTTCTGCCTTTCTTGTCTTTGTACTTGTATGGTGATGTGACTATGAAGTTTATCTTACTTATCCTATCCTTTTTATTTTTGTTTCTTTTAATTATTGTACCAAGTGCAATGAATAATGTACAAACCAAAATACACCATTCATTCACATGCTGTTTTCATCATTAAACATAGGGCTTTAGCTATTGTTGTTAAACTACAACTGTGATCAATATTAGATATAAATGTGGAACTGATCAGTTTTTAATTGAACACAGATCTGTTGTAACTGGGGGACAGCAGTTTGTCCCTTTGGTCAGTACCAGAATAAAAGACTTTGACAATATGATCATAAACTTGAACATGTCTTGAACAGACATATTACAACTGCAGTCATATACACAGAAAATGTCAGAGCATATTGGACTAATAATTGGATTGTACATAACCTTTATATATATTCATGCAGTGTTGAAAAATTAGTTCTACAGATTCACAGACTGAAAATATCACCGATACAAACAACAAATATTGGTATTAAAGTTAGTAGTGTATTTACATTTATGAATTCTTTTTAGGTTTAATTTTATATTGATTATATGGTTATACCTTTTTTCCTACAAGTGATATTGACATTTTGTAAACTGATCCATAAAATAGACTTCTTAAGCTAAACCTATTTGATAAATGATAGGTAAAACTTTAACTTTTGACACAGATGTTCACTTTGTCTTCTCATAAAAGGATATGAAAGAAGACTGAAAGGAAACGTGTACAAGACGGTGGTGTGGCCAGCGATGTTGTATGGTTTAGAAACACTGAGGGAAAAGACATGAGGCAGAGCTGGAGATAGAAGAAATGAAAATGTTGAGGTTCTCTGTGGGAGTGAGAGTGGGAGTGGATGGATCGGATCAGGAATGAGTCCATCAGAGGGACAGCACATGGAAGATGTTTTAGAGACAGAGTCAGAGAGGCTAGATGGAGATGGTTTGGACATGTACAGAGGAGGGATAGTCAATACACTGGTAGTAGGATGATGAGGTTGGAACTGCCAGGAAGAAGGTCTAGACTCTAGAGGAAGACCAAAGAGGAGATTTATGGATGTGGTGAAATGAAGTTATTTGGTGTGAGAGAAGAAGATGCAGAGGATATGATGTTGATATTATCATATGAGGACAAACCGAGACAAATGCCGGACCAATAAACAGCACAACGATAACATTCAGACATCGTTATAAACAACACATTCATTGTGTAAGAGTCTGAATGAGTCTGAATCATCTCCATCATTGTGGGTTTTTCTACCTGCAGTCCGGTCCGTTTGTTCCAGGTGAAAATAGTTCCCGGATATCCGCTCAGAGCCAGCAGGAGCTCGTGAATCATCCTGAAGCTTTTATTATTATATTTCTATATTAATATTAATCCTATTTATTCTTACTTGAAGGTAAATTTCCACCCAAATAAACCGCCTCCGCCTCGGCGCTCTGACTGTCGCATTCTTATGACATCATCGATTCGCGAAGCCTACTGGAGGCTTGTTTGTTTAGAGGATTATTACCGCCACCTGCTGGACTCAGAGCAGACTTTAAATTTAATCATATTCCAGTAAATGGAAACCTACTTTTCAAGTAGATTTCCGTAAATAATACTGTTTTCGAGGCAAATAAACTTGATATTAAATTGAAATTAACTTTCCAAAGGTTTCATTCATGTCATTTCTGTTCACACGAACATTTAATATCAAAGAATGAAAATATGTAATATTAAACAAACAGATTTTCTTTGACAAAATAATAAACATAACTAGGGTAAGATATAATTTATATCACAATAAATATCGTTATTATTTGTTAGTTTTAACTAATTTATGTAATTTATCTTAGATTTTTCTACTGATTTGTTCACAAATCAGTTTAAAAAATCCTTTTGTATTAAGTATTTTTTAATTTAAGTAGTTTTATGTACTTTTATACAAAATAACAGAAGCTGTTTATTAAATTATTTTTATTAGTTTAGTTTTGTTTGTTTTTTTAAAGAAGGAGTTATCTGTTGATTTAATATTTCAAATGTGACAGAAAATCTGTAAAAGGCAAAGACCGAAAGACAACGGATCAAAAAGAAATTGAGAAAAAAGAAAAGGGGGGGAAAAAAACCCTCGTGTAATAAAAAGGCGGCACAGCCTGGTTGGAAGATTCTGGGAATTGTAGTTCCTTAGCCTGAGCGGAAGTCCCTGTTCGTTCGTCACTTCCGGGACATGGAGCTAACCTGGCTGTGAGCGGATCCGGTGAAGTGTCGTTTTCTGGAGGAACTCGGTTAAACTCGGACTGTCCGTGGGCCGGGTTCGGACTGGTGGCCCCGGTTCGGTTCCTCTGAGTCCCGTTACCCGTCGGAGCTGTTCGTGGTGCTGCTAACGCCCCTTAAACATAGTGGTGTTTTCGGTTCAGGTACCGGAACACCTGTAGGCTCCGTGTGTCCACCGCCGGTCACCGCCGCCGCGCGCCCGGTTCTCCGTCCCTCCGTTGGCCCGCTGGAAGCCCGGACCCGGAGCCGTTCCGCCGGCGTCTGCTCCGTGAATGAGCCGCTGTGTGGTTCGGGGATGGCGGAGGAGAGGAGCGGAGCAGACCCGGTTTCAGAGTACCTGACCCAGAACCGGCACCTGGCGGACTGGGTGGAGTCTCACCGGGGCTACGGGGAGACCAACAAGCAGTGGGCCGCCCGGAGGGAGTTCATCCTCCGGAACATGGAGATGTTCCCTGCCGTGCACCCCGGGAGTCCGGGCCCGGATCCGGACCTCGACCGACTCCTGTCCCTGTCCATGACTTGGGCCAATCACGTCTTCCTGGGCTGCAGGTAAGAAGCGTGTCCCGGTATCCACGGTACTGTAGTAGTACTCATGTATGCAGTACAAGTGCAGGAGGTCAAAGGTCATGAGACTAACCCCTATGCCCGGTCCCAGGTACCCTCAGGCTGTGACGGACAAGATCCAGGAGATGGCGGAGGGGATCGAGGTCCGGGATGCTCCGGTCCGAACTACCCGGGACCAGCTGATGAAGGGCGGGGCCAAGAGGAGCAGCACTCCCGGTGAGACTGGAAGTCCTTGGGGGGGTGTCCCATAGGGGGTCAGCCTCTTGACCCCGGGGGTTGAGTCCATGAACCCACCGCTGTGGTGAAATCCATAGAACCAGATCCATCAACATGTGTCACAGTTAAACAAATACATGAGAAGAGTCTATGTTTGTGACATTAAGGGGTTAAATTTCCTCCTCAGTCATTCATGCATTTATTTTAAGCAAGTTAATAACAATAAGACCTGCATACAACAGTATTTCCTAAAGCAAAGACATTCAACAGAATACATGTGAGGTCAATAATTCAAATTAATTGATTTATGCTCAAAATGAGTGGAAAGAAGAAAAAAGTTTTTAATCCCACCTCCCATTTCTCATCAGTTACTGAACATAATAAAGTTACAATACTTTCTCCTGTCTATAAACTTTGAAAGTACAATGACCCAATAGACCTATAGAGATTAGAATAAACTCAACAGTATTTATATAACAGAACCAACATTTAAAATATAGAAACAAAGTCCATTCTTCAGCTGCTCAGTGACATTTACTCTGATGCTGAGTTTGACTTTACATGTAACGTGTTTACTGTCATTAATAAACATATATGGTTTTACTATTTATGGACACAATCCATCCTTTTTATGTAATATATTTTTGATTGTTTGGCCTAATTGTTTTTTCTTAAAGCTGCGATAACTTTCATCACTAATTTTTCATCAAATGTGTAAAACCTGAGTCATAACTTAACTATCATGTGTCTGTGATTATGCACTTTAATGTCTTCACTCACGGTGAACAATTTCAAAGTTTACTCCACCAGAAACAAGTCTGTGTGTTTACAAACATAACGTAGGTAACTTGAGTATTTTTTGTAATTTGTGGTGGTGTGCATTGTGGGTAGTGTAGTTCCACGCAGCCGCAGAAGCAATAAGAACAACAAACATGTCAACCAAGTAATGGCCAGCGGGTTCTGTCTATGTGGAACTACACTTCCCACAATGCAGCGCTGCCATGATTTACTGGTCATGTATGTAAACACATGGACTTGTTTGTGGTGGATCAAATCCCTTTGAGATCCAGATCTGTTTAGTAAGGGCGACCTGGCCCAGAGGTCAAAGGTCAGCAGTCTCATCAAAGTTGATGAGAAACAGGTTTAAAGAGAACAATAAATGAAAAAAAGGTAAAATGAAAGTACCAGTATTCTCATAGATAGATAGATAGATACTTTATAATCCCATGGGAAATTCAAACATTCAGCAGCTTAACATACATACAACACCACCAAAACGAAGAAATGTAAAAAATTTTAGAAAAACTAAATTTACACATTGAAGGGCACAGTGTTTTAAAGTGGCTGTGTAAGTGTAAGTGACTTTAACGGTGCTTTGAAATGATGACAGTAGTTGACAGGTAGATGTGGTGAAACTACGTCAGGTGTATGATGTTACAGTTCTGATGTTATATGATCTGATATCAGCCCTGACCCCTCAGTGATGACATGTACAGTCTGATGTTCAGGGGGACAGAAGAGTTCCTGGTCCTGTTTGTGGAACAGGTCAGAGACACCGACCTGGAGCTGAACATGCTCCTCCGCCTGGTCACAGTCTGGTGCAGAGGATGCTGGGAGTTATCCAGGACAGACAGAATCTTCTCCAGGGTCCTTCTCTCTGCTACGCACACCAGACTTTGACTTTTATTGAATATTTTCTTCCTTTCATTCACGTGAACGTCCAGTTTTTCATCCATCGTTGTTTCTGTGTCTTCGTTCTTTTCAGATACCGAAGCCTGTGTGAAGAAATCCAAGTGCGACGAGGGTCGAGCGGCGCCGAAGGCCCCGGCCCGTCCGGCACCTCAGAAGTCCGGCCCCCCTCCCCAGGCCCCGGCCGACCACCAGCCCTTCTTCAACCGCCTCTACAAAGCTGTGGCATGGAAGCTGGTGTCGGCTGGCGGCTTCGGCCCCAACCTCGACCACTTCGAGATCCTTCGTTCCTGCGCGGAGTCGTGCAAAGACAACCTGACCTGCGTCTTTGTCCCCCTCCGAGACATCGAGGGCCTCCCTGCCGGCCGCGCCCAGAAGGAGGGCCACGTCTGTGAGATCCGCTGCCGGACGGTCTACATGGGGACGGGCTATGGCCGTGATGAGGCCGCCGCCAGGGCCATGGCGTCCAAAGAGGCGCTCAAGGCGTTCCAGGGCCGCAAGGTGTCGGTGAAGATCTGCCGGCGGCGGTTCAAAGGTAAAGAGGTGGATGACCTGATGCTGTTGGACGAGCAGCCGCGGAGCCAGGGCTTCCCCCCGGCGCTCAGCTACCCCTTTGCTGCTGATCACCATGACGACGTGTCCTCGTAAGCGCCGACCGCGGCGAGGATGGCCTCATGGGATGGAAACGCTGCTAAAGCAGTGACCAGAAGCTGAAGATGGATGTTTGTTCCAGAAGAACCTGGACGGTTTAACGATGGCCTGTTGACTGATGAACGTTTGTGTTTTGGCGTCTGATGTTTGGACGTGACCAGAGAAGGCGTCGGTTTGAGGATTCGCCGCCGTCCATGCAGACTGAACCAATGCTGTGTCTTGGTTTGTTGTGGGAAAGATAAAGTTGTTATTTCAGGATAAACTGAGTTTTGTCGACGTCTGAAACGTTGACATTAAATGAACTTTGAAGATGTTTGATGTTGATGTTTGAGTGCAGACGCTTTCAGGATCCGGTTCTTGGTGCCGGTTCTAAATGTGCCATGTTTATGTGAAACTGCCAAAAAACACAAGAGACTCAAGCCGGAAGCACCGTCACATAGCGGGATTAGGAATGAAACAGGAACATTCACAGGAAAAGGGACGAATGTTTGTGTAACAGAGCGGAGTTTGAAGACTTTTCTCATTGAACTGGACGAGGAACACATTCATAAACGTTCATTAATGTTCATAAATGTTGACGATCACAGGTGGAGGTTCGAGTTGTGTGTTTTATGGTCGGATCAGGAGCCTCAGGTTTTCATTTTGAAAGTTTACTTTGAAAAAAACGGTGACTGACGGCGTTTACAGACACTAAATATTCAGTTTTTCTTCCTATTCATTTGACACAACCGACAAAAAACAACAAAAAGATAAAAATGTTGAACCTGAAAATAATGTAAAAGATGAAACGAGGAAAATGAAGGAAAAGATGTACGTTTCATTAAAGAAAATGATTGGAAAACTAAAACAGAGACCGTTTCCACCTGTAACTGGTTCTGGACCTGGAGTCAGGTCCAGAACCGGGTCAGTGTTTGGTTCATGTGTCAGCGCTGACACAGGATGTTTGATTTCCCATGAGGCCGTTCAGCTGCGTTCTGCTTTGGTTTAGATGTGACTGAACCCTGGTCCATAACTGTGTCTTGGTTCCCACAATCCCTTGCATGTGGGTGGTTGCTGTTGGGTGGACCTCCCAGTGGGCGGGGCTGTTTGTGGTTTGTGTTGGTGTGTGAACGTCACCTGTTCAACGTGTGTGTGTGTGTGTGTTTACACAGTGTTTGTATCGATTTGTAATAAACTCCAAAACCAAACTGATGTCTCTTGTGATTGATCTGGAAAATCTAAAGAGACCAAAGAGATGACACGATGGAAGAAGAAACACAAAAGAATGTCAAAGATGAAACGAGTAAAAAGAAAAAATCTAAAACATAAAAGACACAAAACAGCCAATAAATTTAATGACAACAAAAACAAAACAAGCAAAAAGTCAAATTAAACTGTCAGTCATTTATTGGAGGTCTTTGACAGGGAACTTTGGATGATATTTTCTATATATTGTATATTTTCAGTCTTTATGATCTGATACTAGTCATTTTTCTGACAAATGGAGGGAGTTAAAATAAAAAATTAGGTATCCGGAGAATTATGACCTTGAGTTTGACCTTTCAAGGTCATCAAAAGTCAACAAAATTGGTACTAATTGAAAGACCTTATGTGACTTCTTATAAGTCGATAATACAAAGTTCATCAATATCCATCTTTGTTTTACAGAAAGAGGCTGTTTTGTGAATATGTAAATTAGATACTTGGGCCCTGGTCACTTTAGATGAAAGTAACGCAAATCTATAAATACACTCATGACAAATGAGGAGGTAATAGAGAATTGAATTTACAATAATTTGGCTTTAGTTTGAAAACCCTAGGATGAACAGAAGGGAAATTATTAACAATTAACAGATTTTACGTATGTTACCATAGCAACCAAAAGTCACCCAACCAAGAGTTGTAAAATTTGCCACATGAGAAGAGACTTGTACACAGATGTTACATGTTAAATGTAGGTTTGGTTTCATCTAGAGTGTGTTTCAGATGTTCACTCTGATGTCACTGTTACTGAAGCTTTGAAACTTTTTCAGTACAATTTTAAGGAAAGTCTCCACCCCCATCACGTCCAGAACCCATGATCCGGTAACCAGGTTTTCATAACGCACATCGCAAGAAAAGGCACCAAAAATAAAATACAATGTTTTTGAGATTTTAACGCTCGTCCACAACATTTATACGACATCATCGTAGGTGTACAGGCTGTGATTAAATCTAACCTGGGCTTAACCTGGGTTTAACCTGGGCTTAATCTGGGTTTAACCTGAGTTTAACCTGGGTTTAACCTGGGCTTATTGTGTTAAATTCACTGTGTTCCTTTTTTCCATAACATTCACTTGTTCTTTGCTGTTTTGTTTTTTTGTTAATAACTGCTGTGAACTGTTTCTTTTTTTTGGTCCTCTTCTGTGTTTCTGTCTCACACCTTCAGGTTTATTATTAAACTCCAGACTCGGTGTTAAAATGGCCGCCGGTGTTCTGTCCCAGTCACTGTCACTTTTCAATCACTCTTTGCTTGGAGCCGATGACGATGACGTGGATGAAGGTCACACAAAGAACAGAACTCCTGCAGAAGTTTTGGAAAGACTGTTGACAGTTTCTAAGATGTCATATTGATTCTAGATTAGGGCGGCTGTGGCTCAGGATTCAGAGGAGGTCATCCAATAACCAGAAGGTTGGCGGTTCGGTTCCCGCTCTGTCCTAGTCATGAGCTGCTGTGTCCTTGGGTAAGACACTTCACCCACCTTACCTCCAGTGTGTCTACTCACACTGGTGAATGGATGTGGATGAATGTTCGGTGGTGGTGGGAGGGGCCGTAGGCGTGGATTGGCAGCCAGGCCTCTGTCAGTGTGTCCCAGGGCAACTGTGGATACAAATGTAATTTACCACCACCAGATATGAATGTGAGAGTGAATGAATAATGGATCCATTTATGTGCTTTGAGTATACCTTAACCCATAAAGACCCAGCACTACTTTTGTGTCAGTTCCCAAATAAAATTCTCTCAATATTTAACATTTTTCAACCATAAAGACCCAAACATCCACCATCTACCAAAAATCTACTGATAGAAACTGTTTAATCCCTGTTGATTGACTATTAAAGAAATAACTGGTGTAAAATATAGTTTTTCATCTTTTCATGGTCATCAGATATGACCCATTTGAATGATCAGAGGTTCTGTAGTTACCATGGAAACACTCTAATCTTCAACATTGATCCAGAAGTAAAAGCCATGGAGTTGGATCAATGACAGTGGATGGACACACTGGGGTTATGTTCAGTTAATGATAGATTTTGCTGAAAAAGTCACTTATTCTTCAGTTTTCTCTGTTTTTGATCAAATAATCCTCAACTTTACTCTAAACTTTTGTCAACATCTACATGATTAGTAAAGTAAATGCTGGAAAATACCTGATTTTCATTGAAAAAACACAAAATACATAAGATAATGTTACAATAAATGGTGATAACCACTTAAGGATAGATAACTACAGGGAAACATGTATTTGAGAAGTGCCACCAATGTCACACTGGGTCCTTATGGGTTAATAGAAAAGCGCTATATAAATCTAATCCATTATTATTGTTATTATTATCAGATTCCTGTTAAAATTTGAACATATTATTTTTGGTTTTCATAGAAAGAATATGGACACGAACAAAACACTGGCAATTAATCTACTGGGCTCTATATACAGCCCCACTACTTCCTGAACTCCAGACAACCCCTTCATTTCCTGTGTTTCATTATTGGACACAGATTCATCCAGGTACATCTGCTACTTCTCATTGTGTCTACTGTGTTCACACACACCTGGATGAAACAGTGTGTCCAATCATAAAAGACAGGAACTAAAGGAGTTGCCTGAAGTTCAGGAAGTAGAAGCACTGTGCACAGAGTCCATTATTATTTTTGGCATATTTTATATTCATAAATGCAAATTATCATCATCATCATCATCATCATCTCTTCTTTTACCTGTTTTAATTAATGAAATTGAATTGCACTTTTCAACTGTTTCACTTAGCTTAAACAAAAAACGCTATTAATACATACAAAGATCGTTTATCACTGAATGTTTTTAAATATAATCTGTTCATGTCTATAAAATATATGTACATGCAGACTATGTTTATTTTCTCCTTGTTGCGGTTTGAGCTCTATTTGTGTGTGCCTCCCCCTGACATTGCGGTCTATGGTCGTTCTCTTTGTCTTTGTCATTATACACAAAAAATATCTTTGTGTCCTAAGGGTTGAAGGTCATTTATTAAAACAGTTACTGATTTAATGCATGAGGAATTCAGTCAAACTTTAATAAACATTTTACAACTTCTATTAAATATAAAACCTAAAAACCTAAAAAAAAAAAACAAAAAAAACCAAAAACAAACCCAAACCAAACCATAAAACCTTATATGTAGGGGTCATTCCTTCTCCTTCATTGTCTCGGTGCTGCCTCCCCGTCCTGCCGGGCTCAAAGGCACTTCAGCAGGAACGCGTTGCAGAAAGCTCCGCGCGGACAGTCGCACATCTTCCCGATCCGCGCGCCTTTACGCACGGCGCACTGTTCCCCGACGTCACACTGAGGAGACAAGGAGCAGTCAGACCACATTCAATGACCTGAGGCCGTGAGTCCGGCTGTGACGTCACTGACGTGGGTCCTACCGTGGGCACCGTCCCGAACTTCTTCCCCCACAGAGGCAGACGTTTGGTCTGAAGCTTTTCCAGGACCTGGTGGAGAGCCCCGAGCTGCGGAGGAGGAGGAGGACGCACCGAGTCAGAGACACACGACACCATGAGGGTCCTAGAATCCAGAACCAGACCAGACGGACTGGACTTTATCAACACCAGCCTCAGATCAGACGGAAAACATCAACAAACCGGATCAACTGGATTCAACTGAATAATGAAATCAAAAAAGTCACTCCTCTAGATTATGACAGAGTTTGACAAACATACAGAAACAGAAAATGAAACATGGGTCGAACCGGTCCGGTACCAGGTCTTACCAGCTGCTTCTCGCTGGTCAGGTTGGGTCCTTTCCGGTAGAGGTCCCGCGGGGCTCTGGGGCTCAGCTCCTCCTCCTCCTCCGTGGCCCCCGCGGCGCACAGCAACAGGAGGGCGCACAGCAGCGGCCTGGAGGGGCTCCGCATGGTCCCGGTCTTGGTCCCGGTGCGCGTCGGTAGCATGTGAGTGTGAACGGTCACTTCTCTGAAATGAACGGATTGAACCGGAGTCCAGCATCCGAACCTCATTTATCCTCCACTCCGCTCTAGTTGACATGCGCAACAGCCGCATCCAGTGAGTCATCAGTCTGTCAAAAAGTCAACAATCACAGGTAATTCATTACAGCAGAGTAATCCACTACTGCAGAGTAATCTGCCACTGCAGAGTAATCCACTACTGCAGAGTAATCTGCCACTGCAGAGTAATCCACTACTGCAGAGTAATCTGCCACTGCAGAGTAATCTACTACAGCAGAGTAATCTACTACTGCTACTGTAGAGTAATCTATTACTACAGAGTAATCTAATAACAACATGCATGTAAAAAAAATTATTGGCTCACCTCTGGCCCATCAGTCTCACATAGCTCCACCCATTTGTCCAAATATGGTCATTTCCGGTTCCAAAATACTGACATGATGACGGTCCTACGTCCACTGATCGTCTCAGCCAATGGCAGCTTACTGAGCATGCTCCAGAGAGCTGAAGCCCCACCCCTGGGTTGCCCCAGGGTCTGATGGGACCTGTCACATGATAGGGTTCTATTTGTGTTTTTATTCTCCTCTCTCCTTCAGATGCAGATGTTGGACCTGAGGACCAGACAGACGGACAGTGTCCTCTTTGGTCCAGACGTCCATAGACTTTTCCAGTCATTTGTTTCAGCTTCACTTATTTTTGTCTTAAAATGTTTAATTTTCTCAGTTCTTTCTTTTCCATTTTCAATTAGATATTTTTTTTTTTGTTCATGTTCTATGGTGGTCTGTAGGACAGCGCCACCATGTGGACAGACACAGAATCACACGTTAACATTGACTTGTACAGAAAAACAAAAGATGAGCAAATAAAACAGACTGAAGTTCTGATGGAAGCTGTGTCTGTCCTCACTGTCTGATTGTCCATGACTGGTCTGGTCAACCAGGACCTGTTAGCATTAGCATAGTTAGCGGTGTTGTCCACACTGATGCAGGTATTTGATCTACACCCATATTTTTTTCTTGTTCACATATAAACAATATTTTGTGAGATAATTAAACCTGTTTTCAAAGTGTATATTATTAAACTGTTTATGTTTTATGATGGCTGGACGATGACTACGGACATGCGTGGACAGTGTGTGTTAAAAACAGAGACCTTTAGAAGTGACGGCTGTATAACATTCACGTATTTGGTGGATCTGCAGAAGGTTTACACGTGTCCCAGGTTCATCCTGTGGGGGGTGCTCCAGGAGGACAGGGTGGGCGGTCCTTGTTAGTGTCCATTCAGTCCTTGTACTGAAGGAGTGCGAGTCTGGTCCACGTAGATGGTATTAAGTCAGAACTGTTCCTGGTAAGGGTTGGACTCCTCCAGGGCTGACCTTTGACACCGGTTCTGCTCAGAACTTTTATGAACTAGGCACAGCCGGGTGATGGGAGGGGGGGTGGAGTTCGGTGGTGGGAGGATCTGGTCTCTGCTGTTTGTGGAGGATGTGGTCCTCTTATCTTCATGATCAGTGACCTCCATGTCTCTCTGGGGCGGTTCACAGCTGAGTGTGAAGATCAGCACCTCTAAGACTGAGGTCATGGTCTTCTGATGAAAAAGGGTGTAGTCTCCTCTCTGACTCAGTTAGGAGTAGTCCTGCCTTAGGGGGAGGAGTTTAAGTACCGCTGGATCTTGTTCACTAGTGAGGGTAGGATGGAGCAGGAGGTCGACAGGTGGATGGGGGCGGAGTCTGCAGTGATGCGGACGCTAAGCCAGTATAAACATAGAACATATAGATGATGGATATATAGATACAGGACATATACACATAGAACATATAGACAAACATACAGACGTAAAAGATATAGACATAGAACATATAGATAATGGGTATCTAGACAGAACATAGACAGAACATACACATATAGGATATACAGACAGAACATTTAGACATAGAACATATAGACATGAAACATAGATATAGGCTATATAGACATAGAACA
>JAPTGZ010000018.1:3692024-3713686 GCA_029814645.1 Fowleria isostigma
CCTCGTCACTCCCAGAGAGAACCTCAACATTTTCATTTCTGCTACCTCCAGCTCTGCCTCCTGTCTTTTCCTCAGTGTTTCTAAACCATACAACATCGCTGGCCTCACCACCGCTTATACACTTTTCCTTTCATTCTTGCCGATACCCTTCTATCACACAACACACCTGACACTTTTCTCCAACCATTCCAACCTGCCTGCACACGCTTCTTCACCTCTTTTCAACATTCTATATTGCTCTGGACTGTTGACCCTAAGTACTTAAAATCCTCCACCTTCTTGACCTCTGCTCCCTGTAACCTCACCGTTCCTCTCGAGTCCCCCTCATTCACACACATGTACTCTGTCTTACTGCAGCTAACCTTCATTCCTCTCCTCTCCAGGTTATACCACCTCTCTTGATTTTCCTCCATTTGCTCCCTGCTCTCACTGCAGATCACAGTGTCATCTGCAAACATCATGGTCCATGGGGATTCTTGTCTAACTTCATGTGTCAGCCTGTCCATCACCATAGTAAACAAGATGGGGTTCAGAGCTGATCCTTGATGCAGTCTCACCTCCACCTTGAGCTCTTCCTTCACACCTACAGCACACCTCACCATTGTCTTACACCTCTCATACATGTCCTGCACCACTCTAACATACTTCTCTGCCACTCCAGACTTCCTCATACAATACCACAGTTCCTCTCTTGGCACCCTGTCATATGTTTTCTTTAGATCTACAAAGGCACAATGAAGCTCCCTCTGATCTTCTCTGTACTTCTCTACTAACATCCTCAAAGCAAACACTGCATCTGTGGTGCTCTTTCTTGGCATGAAAATCAACTGTTGCTCACACATGCTAACTTCTGCCCTTAATCTAGCTTCCACTATTCTTTCCCATAACTTCATCCTATGGCTCATCAACTTCATCCCTCTATAGCTGCCTCAACTCTGCACATCTCCCTTGTTCTTAAAAATGGGCACGAGTACACTCCTCCTCCATTCTTCAGGCATTCTCTCACTCTCTAAGACCTTGCTGAATGTTCTTGTCAAAAAGTCTACTGCAACCTTTTCTAAACACTTCCATACCTCCACAGGTATATCATCAGGACCAACTGTCTTTGCACTCTTCATCCTCTCCAATGCCCTTCACCCTTACTAATCTTTGCTACCTCCTGGTCCACAACAGTGGTCTACTCTTCGTTCTCTCTCATTTTTCTCATACATCAACTCTTCAAAGTACTCTTTCCATCTTCCCAACACACTTCTGCCATCAGTCAATACATTTCCCTTTCTGTCCTTAATCACCCTAATTTACTGCATGTTTTTTCATCTCTATTTCTCTGCCTTGTCAACCTGTATAAATCGCTCTCTTCCTCCTTACTGTCCAACCTAGCATACAAGTCATCGTAGACCCGTTTGACCTTTGACACCACTACCTTCACCTTATGCTGCATCCCTGTACTCCTGTTTACTCTCTTCAGTCCTTTCAATGTCCCACTTTTTCTTAACTAATCTCTTCCTTTGTACACACTCCTGAACTTCCTCATTCCACCACCAAGTCCCCTTATCTACTTTCCTTCCAGATGACACACCAAGTACTCTCCTACCTGCCTCCCTTGCTACCTTTAAACCTGGTTTCCTGAACACGGTATATCCACCTTCCTCCTCTGCATCATGTCAGCCAACTCTCTAGCTTTTCCTGTCATAGTTCCAACATTCAAAGTCCCTACTCTCAGTCCTAGACTCTTGCCTTTCCTCTTTTCTCTCTGCCTATGGACAACACCTTCGATAATTATATGTTTGAGTAAAGGTCTGTATAACACTAAATCTTCTGTTTGTATTTAACGTCATGGTTTGAGTGGATGAAATCATCTGGATTCACTGCCTCAAACACAGAATAATAAGTTAACACCATGGTGTCCAGGGGATTCTGCCAGGGGGCGGGACATACCGCTGACCACTCGGACGCCTCCCACACTGTGAGGCAGAGATGACCTTCACAGCCCTGGATGGGCGGTGGTTTCCCTCCTTGGCAGTAGAGGTCTCTGGTGTGGATGAGGGACCCATTCTGCAGCTGGTAGACACAACCCACCTCCCTCTGCTGAACACCTTTACCACAGGTGACGGAGCAGAGGCCCCACCCACCAGTCACCCACCTGGAAAAGAAACACAGACGCACCTGGGTCTGAACCAGACCTCCACCAACAACAACACAAAACAGAAACCCTAATCCCAACCCCAATCCAATCCTAATCCAAACCCCAACCCGAACTCATACCCTAACCCCAGCCCTAACTTTGACCTTTAACCCCTTTTAGGCCTAAACTGAACTTCAGTTGTTTTGACTTTCATAAACAGTCTGTAGTTATTGGTGTTTACTCTTGGCTGGTTAAAGCTAACATGTGGACCTTTTCCGCTGCCGTGTCCATGTCTCACCGGTACTGGCAGGGGTGGGAGTTGCAGGTTCGTACTTGTGGATGTGGTCTGTTCTCAGGTTGACAGTGGCTGTCATTCACCACCTCCATGGTCTTATTGGCAATCTTCATACAGGACACCACGGTCCTCCTCTCACCTGGAAATAAAGGTTACACAAAGGTCAGAGTTCACCTGGGGTCTCCTGAGTATGTCCGAGCATATCTCCACTTACAACAGGTTAACCCTTTCATGCACTAGTGGTGTTTCTGAAAACATATTCAAGATAATATATCATTAAACTCGTGGAACATTTCCATCGTTTTGAGTTCCCCTTTTCTGATCCTGTAAGGACTATTTTATGTCCAGGCTTCAGCTGTTTGATGGTCACATGCATAACGTGTGTAAATTTTATCTTCAGAGAGGATCGAATGGATTCTTGCAGAACTGTGGGTGTCTATAGTTCTAACATGGTTGAAGACTTAGCACCATTGACATAATTTATACTCCCATTGTCCTCTAGAAGGTGCTAGAGAAACCCCACCAGATACACGCCATGTCACTGTGCATCACATGTAGATGTCAACTTCATTCAATGCTCACATAATGTAGGTGTGTTGTGAGGTCTACTCTACATGGTGTGTTGTGGATGTTCTTGACGTGTTCTTCACCTCCTCCACACTGGACAGTACAGTCCTGCCAGCTGCTGTGTGTCCAGATGTACAGATGTTCTGGTTCTTTGTTCTCTTCACTGCTCCGGTGCTGAGTTGTGTTCAGGGACACTGTGTACTCGTAGTGGATCCCATAACTTTGGTCATGGAAGAGAAGAACCTGAAGAACACACAGAAAAACAACACACCAAAGGAGGAGAAGGTAGGAGGAGCTGATGGATGGATATGATCTATAACAGGCTAAAGCTGAATGACTCCTTCAGTGAACCCAGCTCTACCAGATGGTGGTTTGTCCTTCTGTTCTCCTCGTAGACATTCTCAGGTACATACCATCAGGTGTAAGGGGGTCTTGGTGGGTCCCTTGGCAGACATCTTCTCCCATAATCCCCTTCTGACGTAGCGCACTGTGGTACCCGCCAGCTCAAACTCTCCTGGAAGCTCGATCTTCCAGTCGCTGTTGATGGACCTCTTACTGGAGTCTTTGAGAGCTGAAGGCACATGAGGGTCAGGAGAACATCTGACTCCACATGAGACCTGAACGGACTCTGACGATACTGAGGTTGTTTCAGGAGTTTTCATGGATTTGTACATAAGTATTTAGGTCTTACACTGTCTTCATTTCAACACAAACATGGACCTTTGACTTCCAACCATAGTCAACCATGACAAACCACAACCAATCTTTGCTATCCTGCTAACCTGATCCAACGTTAAGTTGTTTGAATGTGTTTGATTTGAAGGTGAAACTCTGCTGTTGAATTGAAGTCAGTGAAGTCAGACCAGATGTACACCAAACACTGTTTCATCACATCATTTCCTCAGTCCTTGTAGATAAACAATAATGTCACATGGTCGTCAGGTTACGTGACCCAGACCGATGGAGATAAGAACAATAAAAGAATACTGTCTCAAACTATGGAACTATAACTGGACCTACATACAGCCCCACAGTATTAGTATGTCTTAGACCATCCTAACACCAGTGGAGTGAACAGAATGAGGGGGTCATATGTGCATCATTACCCAGAAAGCTGTGCGAAGGCTTGTCCTCTACAACTTTGATTCTCCGAGCTCCTGCAGGGATGATGACGGCCTCGATGTAACCTGGACAGAGAAGGAGTCAAAGACAATCACAGCAGCACCGGGTCCAACCACAGAGTCAACCCAGACCAGGTCCCCCAGTGGAACCTAGACCAGGTCCATGAGTGGAACCCAGTACTCACCCATCCCTTTGGTATGGTTGAAGTCTCCTCTGATCACTCGACAGGACCGTCCGTCTCCGTTACAAACACCACACCGGTCCTCTTTGGCCAAAGACCCAATGATGCCATCACAGCCAATTTTCTGCACAGAACAACATAGAACTGATCAACAGAACCGATCAACAGAACCAATTAATAGAACTGATCAACAGAACCAATTAACAGAACCGATCAATACAACAGATCAATAGAACTGATCAACAGGATGACAAAAGGCCGATGCTCTTCCAACATGTGGTGGTGCATCATGAACCTTGAGTCAACACACCTTGTGTTATTTGTGTATTTGTTATTTTTGTGTATTTTTGTTACTTTTGTGTATGTTATTTGTGTGTATTTGTGTTATTTCCATTTGTATTAAGATTATTTTTATGTATTTGTGTGTGTGTGTGTGTGTGTGTGTGTGTGTTCATTTTTTTGTACAATTTTGTGTGTATTTGTGTTTTTTGTGTATTTGTATTAGTTTCATGCATTTGTGTTATTTTTGTGCATGAACTGTGTGTATGTGTATATTTGTGTATGTATGTATTTGTGTGCGTATGAGTAGACATTCCTCAGCAGATGAAAATGCTTCCATGTGTTTTTCCATTTGGTTTGAATCAGGTGTTTGGTGCGATCATGTGCAGTTCCCCCATCCACCAGCAGGTGGGGTCAGAGTTCAGGACATAGACAGATGATGGTCTTCATGGACCGATCAGACATACACACATAATAATGAGTTCAGTCCAGAACCCAGAGAGTCAGCGATGGAAGCAGGTTGACAGGGTTAGATGTCTGTCAAACTTCATCACAGCCTTGAATCTAATGGAACAGAACCAGAACCAGACACTGATAACAGAAACCGAAACAGGAACGAAATAGAACCTGAACCTGAACCAGAAACCAAAACACAAACTGAAACTAAAACAGAAGCAGAAACTGAGGCTACGTTTACACGGTAATGATCTGAACCAAAAACTAAAAGGGGCATTGCGTTCTGACTTTTAATTCGTCGTTTAGTCGTGTGTTTTGGGGTAAATCTTCATGCAGACAAACATGTAAAAGTGTGTAAATGTCCTATTTATGGATGTAGTATGTACACCAGTTGGCAACACCACCACCAAGTCCAAGCATCTGTGTAGAACCTACTTCTGTTCCTGTTCTTTCCTAGAACTAAATACAGTCACAAAACAGGAAACAGAACATCTTCCTTCTCTGCTCTACTCTATATACAGATTTGTGACAACTGAATCAACTACTGGATGTAAATAATAGCGGCTAGGTCAACTTGAAGGTCTGTCACAAGAAAATAATCCACATGTTGTGAATGTCGTGAATTGGTGTATGTCTGTGTTGTAAACTCTACGCTATCATAAAACAGTTTTACATTTTCAACCCTTTAGGTGGTGGTGCCAGAGTGGAGGGTTTTTAAGATTTACACTCTGGAAGATGGGTTCACTTTTTTGCATTTTCAACACCCCCAAAATATCTTTTAAAAAGGTATATTTAGTCATTTTCACCCCAGAGCATTATCATAGAAACTGAGCCTGAAATAGAAAATGAAGCCCAACTCACCACTTGGATGAAAGACTCATGGTCGATATTATGTGTTTTTTTTTTTATTAAGAATTTACAAAAAAAAACAACCAAAAAAACAGCTTTAATGTCAAATTTAATCCTCCATAATCCTATTCAGAGTGACCTGATCCGATCCACAGGTCCAGTTGGTCTCACACATGACACTAACATCCCATGAGGTCAGTGAATGCATCTCAGTGACAGACTACTGAGTCTAGAAGGTCCAGTACCTGTTCATCACCACCACGAAGAACATAAGAACATCCAAGAGCATCAGAGGATAAGGATATTGGAACATCTGTCAGCAGATGGACATGAACGTCCAAGTCCGCAAATGTGTCCTGGAGTTGAGTCCAGTCCATCATGAAGACATGGAAGGACCAGGATGGGTGGACAGAGGACCTTCACTATGACACGTTTGTAGACTCTACAGTCAGGCATTATATACATTCATCAATGGGTTAACAGATATTCATATCGTCCTTTTCCTTTGACGATGACCACCTCTTGCTTGATCCTTACATCATGTATCTTCTTCAGTCTTTTACAAACACCCTTCAGTCAGTATTTCTCCATCCTCTAAAATTTAAAGACAGATTCTCAATAAAACTGTTCAGATTTTAGACCCACATTAAAATAAACAGGTAACTGACCCGTTACTGGACTAATTATAGATATTTTATGATTAATGTATGTTACAACCACTGATTTCAAGAGGAACTATCCTTCTACTTCAGTTAATGCCACGGAAATGGGGGCTGATCCGGGAGCAACAGCTTTACCAAACTACACCGAACAGCATGATGGGATATCTATGCATTTGTTCAACATAAGCAGCAGATGAACAAACGGTGAACACGTAACTTATGAAATGATGAACCTACTGTCAAGGGACAATTAGATGTCTCTGGATGATGTGAGTCGTGCGTGCGTAGAAGTATGTATCTCGCACCATCCTTACGACTCGCTACGGCAACCTCCTTAGGACAAATCACTGCTGAATGGGTCAAATAATGTAAAAGTAGAGAGACTTTACCTCCAAGGAATATCTCTGTGGCGATCAGAAATGATTTTAAGAATCAGTTTATTTGCCTACCTTCCTTTTCCTTCACAGTTAAGAGACGATCAGCTGGCAAACATTTGGATCTAAATCTGAAGGGACCAGAGCGGTGGAGAGTTATTGCAGTTCTATGCCAACAATGCGAGGTTGTTGTAGCAAATTGTTTGTCCCATTGAGGTTGCTGTAGCAAGTCATAAAAAATGGCTGACGGAGATTAATACTTTTCTGCATGAGCGACTCACATCATCCGGAGACTCGAATTGTCCCTTGACACCTACCTCAGGTTGGTGCTAGCTAGCTAATGATAGCCGTAACATAGAGCTGTGCTTAAGCTTATCCTATCAGTATTAGTAGGCAGAGTAAAGAAAACAGATACACATGAAAATCTAATGTGGCTGTTCCTATTAACTGAGCACATCCACATAATTTTAGCCCACACTTATTTCATTAGAAAATAAATGTACCTTCCCCGACGAACAACACAGGGCCTTCGATCCTCAATGGTGATGATCCTAGCAAGAACTGTTAGCCGCTTAGTGCTTATTTTCCTCGCTTCTCCCCTTTTGATTGGTTGCGTTGCTTGATTGGATCAATCACAACAGTTTCTGCCCTCAGAACACCATTTGGTAAGAAAAACTCCAATCTGTGATGTTTAATAGTGAAAGTAAGAACATTAGCACAATGAGAAGGAACTCAAGGGACTGAACAGATATGGAGCCCAAAGAAAACCATCGCGAAAAAGGCAGATGAAGGGATTACCCATCATGCCTCGTGTCTACTATCCAAGCCTGTAGGGTCAGTCATTACCCATCATGCCTAGTGCCTACTCTACAAGCCTGTGGGGGTAGTGCTATGAGGGTGGACCAGAACCACAGAGTCCAGACCTAAACCACAGTACTGTAGATAAATACAATTTATAAATACAGTATTATTATAATGGTGTATAATAGTATTATATTACTCTCTCTATAGATTATTGTAGTGTATTATACTGTAATATTATTAAGTATTTCCTGTATGTGCATGTATGATGTAGGGTTAGTTACTGTATACTATATAATATACTGTATACTATACTGTATATTATACAGCATATAGTGTGTATAAATACACGGTCTCCGGTGTGTTGTTCAGATGTGGTTCTGGTGATGTTCCACATGGAGGATACATGAGTCATTCCTGAGATGTTCCACATTTTCTCCACATGTGTGTCATGATAATTACATCCATACTTTAGTTCTTGGACCAGTTTGTGTTTCTGAGTCTGAGTGAATTCTTCCAAAATGGAGCAGCATCGAAATGTACGAATAAACCCAGAGTCACTGACAACCCACGTCCAAACCTACTTTGAACCCCCCACAGGACACACCTCCATCCAAAACCTCCACCCAGTATCAGTAGGTCCACCCCAAACCTTCACCCAATACCAGTAGGTCCACCCAAAATTTCCACCCATTACAGTAGGTCCACCCAATACCACTAAGTCAACCCCAAACCTCCACCCAATACCAGTAAGATCACCCAAAATCTCCACCTATGGTTGAACCATTAAACCTTAAACATGTCCCTGAACATTTCCTCAAGTTCATTTCAACCTTTTCTGAAGACACTGATGGAATAGGACACATGTAAATCTTCCTGGAGCAGGGTGTTCTCAAGAACTGAGATGGTTCATGATGGACACTAAGACCCCGAGGACCACTATGACAACCCTAGACCTGGTTCTGGACCAGAAGAAGACCTGATGCAGAACCTGAACCAGAGTTCACCCAAAGACACAAGGAGACTCAGTGGAACCAGGGTCTCAGGTCTGATGAGACCAGGACAGAGGTGGACTGGAACCAGGGTCCGAAGGAACATGATAGTGTTCTAAAGGAACATGGCACTGTTCTAAAGGAACATGATACTGTTCAAAAGGAACAAGACACTGTTCCAATGGAACATGACAGTATTCCAAAGGAACATGACACTGTTGTAAAAGAACATGATACTGTTCCAAAGGAAAATGACACTGTTCTAAAGGAACATGACAGTGTTCTAAAGGAACATGACACTGTTCTAAAGGAACATGATACTGTTCTAAAGAAACATGACAGTGTTCTAAAGGAATACGACACTGTTCTAAAGGAACATGATACTGTCCCAAATGAACATGACAGAGTTCTAAAGGATCATGACACTGTTCTAAAGGAACATGACACTGTTTTGACAGTGAATGGATGAAGGTTCTTGAACTCTCATCGATGGAGAATGCTGTTCTGTTCTATGTTCTAATTTGTGAACGTGTTGATGTTTGTACCTGACACCTGCCGTTGACACAGAGGTCGGCCTCGTATGGACCACAGGGCGTCCCGTCCATCACCCGCTCAGACATCAGAACCGGGACATCTCGACCCACCGGACTGCAGAACAACATGCATGGCTTCTCTGTTCAGGAGTAAAAACACCAACCATTAATGTAACTTCTAGAACGTAAACAGAGACAAAATTGAGATCCTTCCACATCATGTCCACGTGTCCACGCTCCGTTCATCCTCTCCCCATCATCTCCATTGTCTTCATCGTGTCCATGGGGTTCATTGGATTCATGGGGTTCTGGAGACGCTGAGGAACCTACGGATTAAAGCCTGTCAAGTGTTTATTGGAACTACAGGAACCCTGAATCCAACCTGTTTAACTCTGGGTTGAAGCGAACTCCATCACATCATGATGCAAAAGTAGAACTGACCTTTGACCTCCATCATTGGCATCTCAACCCACTTGACCTTTGAGAAATAAATCAAATATAATGAAGGAAGAGATCCACAGGAGAACCCTTCAGATCACTGTAGTCATAACCCTTCTAAGTTTCCTATTGGTTCAGTGTCAGCTGTGACATGCCTGCTCTGTCTACTAAGTGTCCTCTTCTTTTCCTTTTGGCTGTTCCCTTTCGGGGTGGCTATGGCAAATCATCTGCCCCCATTTCACCCTATCCTCTGCATCATCTTCTCTCACACCAACTAACTTCATGTCCTCTTTCACCACATCCATAAATCTCCTCTTTGGTCTTCCTCTAGGCCTTCTGCCTAGCAGTTCCAACCTCAAAATCCTACTACCAATGTATTGACTATCCCTCCTCTGTATATGTCCAAACCATCTCAATCTAGCCTCTCTGACTTTGTCTCCAAAACATCTTACATGCGCTGTCCCTCTGATGTACTCATTCCTAATCCGATCCATCCTCGTCACTCCCAGAGAGAACCTCAACATTTTCATCTCTGCTACCTCTAGCTTTGCCTATTGTCTTTTCTTGAGCACCACTGTTTCTAAACCATACAACATCATTACAACTGTTGAGCCTAAGTACTAAAAATTCTCCACCTTCTTTATCTCTGCTCCTTGTAACCTCACCATTCCTTTTGAGTCCTCTCACACACACATGTATTCTGTCTTACAGTGGCTAACCTTCATTCCTCTCCTTTCCAGGGCATATCTCCACCTCTCTTGATTTTCCTCCGTTTGTTCCCTGCTCTCGCTGCAGATCACAATGTCATCTGCAAACATCAAGGTCCATGGGGATTCTTGTCTAACCTCATCTGTCAGCCTGTCCATCACCATGGCAAACAAGAAGAAGAGCTCATCCTTGATGTAGTCCCACGTCCACCTTGAACTCTTCTGTCACACATACAGCACACCTCACAACTGTCTTACACCTGTCATACATGTCCTGCACCACTCTAACATACTTCTCTGCCACTCCAGACTTCCTCATACAATACCACAGTTCCTCTCTTGGCACCCTGTCATATGTTTTCTCTAAATCTACAAAGGCACAATGTAGCTCCCTCTGACCTTCTCTGTGCTTCTGTACTAACATCCTCAAAGCAAACACTACATCTGTGATGCTCTTTCTTGGCATGAAACCAAACTGTTGCTCACAAATGTTAACTTCTGCTCTTAGTCTAGCTTCCACTATTCTTTCCAATAACTTCACCGAATGACTCATCAACTTTATCCTTCTGTAGTTGCCACAACTGCATGTCTCATCACGTCAAGTCTCCCTTGTTCTTAAAAATGAGCACTAGCACACTTCTCTATTCCTCAGACATCCTCTCACTCTTTAAGACCTTGTTGAATGTTTTGGTCGAAATTCTACTGCCACCTCTCCTAAACAATTCCATACCTCCACAGGTATATCATCAGGACCAACTGTCTTTCCACTTGTCTTCCTCTTCAGTGCCCTTCTCACTTCACCCTTACTAAACTTTGCTACTTCCTGGTCCACAACTGTCACCTCTTCTACTCTTCGTTCTCTCTCATTTTCCTCGTCAACTCTTCAAAGTACTCTTTCCATCTTCCCAACACACTTCTGTCATCAGTCAGTACATTTCCCTCTCTGTCCTTAATCACCCTAAGTTGCTGCACGTCCTTCCCTTCTCTATTTCGCTGCCTTGCCAACATGTATAAATCGTTCTCTTCCTCCTTACTGTCCAACCTAGTATACAAGTCATTGTACGTCCACTGTTTGGCCTTTGACATCACTACCTTCACCTTATGCTGCATCACTGTACTCCTGTTTACTCTCTTCAGTCCTTTCAATGTCCCACTTTTTCTTAGCTAACCTCTTCCTTTGTACACACTCCTGAACTTTCTCATTCCACCACCAAGTCTCCTTATCTACTTTCCTTCAATGACACACCAAGTACTCTCCTACCTGACTCCCTGATCACATCAGCTGTAGTTGTCCAGTCATCTGGAAGCACTTCCTGGTCACCAAAGCCTGTTTCAACTCCTTTTTGAAAACAACACAACACTCTTCCTTTTTCAGCTTCCACCATTTTGTCTTCTGCTCTGCCTTTGCCCTCTTCACCTTCCTCACCACCAGGGTCATCCTGCACACCATCATACTATGCTATCTGGTAACACTCTCACCCACTACTACTTTACAGTCACTGATCTCCCTCAAATTACATCGTCTCCTCAAGATGTAGTCCACCTGTGTGCTCCTACTTCCACTATTATAAGTCACCTCTCTCTTCTGGAAGAAAGTATTCACCACAGCCATTTCCATCCTTTTTGCAAAGTCTACCACCCTCTGTTCTTCTGTGTTCCTGCCCTGGATACCAAATCTTCCCATCACTTCCTTGTCACCTCTGTTGTCTGCACCAACATGTCCATTGAAGTCTGCACCAATGACCACTCTTTCACCTCTGGGGATACTCTGCATCTCGTCATCTAACTCACTCAAAAATTTATCCTTCTCTTCTAACTCACACCCTACCTGTGGTACATAAGCACTAACTACATTGAACATGATGCCTTCAATTTCTAGTTTGAGACTCATCATTCTGTCTGACATTCTTTTCACTTCCAGAACATTCTTGACAAATCCCTCCTTCAACATGACTCCTACTCCGTTCCTCTTCCCATTGACATCGTGATAAAACAACTTAAACCCTGCTCCTAAACTTCTAGCCTTGCTACCTTTCCACCTGGTTTCCTGAACACACGGTATATCCACCTTCCTCCTCTGCATCATGTCATTAAACTCTGGTTTAAATATCAAAGTTGGAGCTAAATCCAGGATTTCCTATTTGGACCAATCAGAACACATGTTTGAGATGGTGTGTGGTCATTGTAACTGCTATTCATGTGTACTTGTACTGCAGTAGTGGTACTATGTGATGTGTGTCTTTGTGGAGGTGACTGTCTGTCCAGGACCACATCCATGTGGATGCAGATCTGGTCCCTCAGGGGTCAGCGATCAGGGTCAGGGGTCAGGGTTGAGTCTCACCGTCGTTGATGATGGCGATCAACATGCTGCCCTTCATCTGGGTGCCGTGGCGGTCGTAGGACAAACACTGCAGGTCTCTGAAGCTGGGGACCCCTTTGGGACATGGAGGACCTTCACAGGCCTTGTGCTCCACACTGGCCCTCTGGCAGTGTCGTCCCCCAGGACCAGGACTACAGCAAGACACACACCGTTAGAATGACAGCTACACACACATACACAACCAATGAGGAAGACCAACACATACACAACCAATGAGGAAGACCAACACATACACACACTGGTCCTCATATGGGACACACCTGGAGTAGAACCCAGAGGTGAATCAGACTAAATGCTGGTGTGAAACCAATGACTCATTCACACAAAAACTAAATGAATAAATTGAAAAGTTGAGATCAGACATGGACGACTTACGGTGGGTTGTCGCATTTCCTCTGTCGGAACTGGACTCCAGTCCCACAGGTCCGACTGCACATGCTCCACTGGCTCCATGGACTCCAGTCCCCGTCCACGTGTTGAGGAATAGGGGTTTTACTGACGCACTCCCCGGCCCTGCACCACTGACGCCACCAATGTCACAAACAGACAACACAAATAAATAACACAAATAAACACCAGAAACAACACAAATGGCATAAACAAACACCACAAACAAGCAACATAAACACCACAAATAATCACCATAAACAAACAAACAACCAACACAAACAGCACATATAAAAACCATAAACAAACAACATAAATAAACAAGTCTCATAATCATCTCTGGCTTCATCATGTGAAACTATGACATGCATTTATTTACTTTCATCTTTTCTATCCATCTCCTTTTGAGGTCATTTTTAGATGTGAACCCTTCAACCACATACTGCTCTACATGCACTTACACTTTTCCACCTCATAACATTCATTCAAACATCAGTTTACTCCGGTGGCGAGTGGGCGTGTCCTACCTTGTCTGCTCCACATTCAGTCCCGTCGAGGGGTGGATCCAGTTTGGTCTTACAGGAAGTATCGCCGTCCACCAAACACCACAGACCAGCACACATGAGGTGCTACGACACACAGAGACAGGCCATGATTCAAGGAGAACAGCAGGTTTGGATGTGGCTTGAGAATCCTCTGCCATAGTGCCCATGAACCCCAACACATCTGACAACAAGGACATCTAACCACAGCAGTCCTGAGAAACACCATCTTGAAAGTTTTGTTTCCTGACAGACTGCTCCGCTCTGTCAGTGGAAAACAGGTAGAAATTATTTGAGTTTGCAAATATTTGCCGTTTCCTTTGTTAGCAAACAACCGTTTGGCATCGGCATTTACCATCAGTGGTTAGTATTGGTGTTTAGCATCAATGTTTAGCATCAGCATTTAGCATTAGCAGTTAGTCTCAGTGTTTAGTATCAGCATTTAGCATCAGTGTTTAGCATAAATGTTTAGCATCAGTGGTTAATCTCAGTGTTTAGTATCAGCATTTAGCATCAGTATTTAGCATAAACGTTAAGTACCAGCCGTTAGTCTCAGTGTTTACCATCAGCATTTATTGTCAGTGTTAAGCATCAGCATTTAGCATCAGCGTTTAGCGTCAGTATTTAGCATCAGCAGTTAGCATCAGTGTTTATCAGTGGCACTGAGGAAAAGACAGGAGGCAGAGCTGGAGGTAGCAGAGATGAAAATGTTGAGGTTCTCTCTGGGAGTGACAAGGATGGATAGGATCAGGAATGAGTCCATCAGAGGGACAGCACATAGAAGATCTTTAGGAGACAAAGTCAGAGAGGGTAAATTGAGATGGTCTGGACATGTACAGAGAAGGGATAGACAATACATTGGTAGTAGGATGATGAGGTTTGAACTGCCAAGCAGAAGGTCTAGTGGAAGACCAAAGAGGAGATTTACGGATGTGGTGAAAGAGGACATGAAGTTAGTTGGTGTGAGAGAAGAAGATGCAGAGGATAAGGTGAGATAGAGGCAGATGATTCGCTGTGGCGACCCCTGAAGGGAACAGCTGAAAGGAAAAGAAGAAGTTAGCATCAGTGTTTGGCATCAGCTGTTAGTGTCAGTGGTCAGCATGTACATTTAGCATCAGCTGTTGTCATCAGTATTTAGCATCAGCGTGTAGCATTAGCAGTTAGCATCATTGTTTAGCATCAGCTTTTGGCATCTGTGTTCAGCATCAGCAGTTAGCATCAGTGTTTAGCATCAGCATTTAGCATCATCTGTTAGCTTCAGTGTTTAGCATCAGCCGTTAACATCAGCTGTTGGCATCAGCTCCACCATCACTCTGATCTCCAGGATCTAATCTTCCATCCTGGGATCTTCTAGATCAAGAATGAGTTGATTTTGTTGAATCACTGTCAACATCAAAACTAGTAAATTATTTTTTAGTCAAATCAACAGTTTGACTGCTTAGTGCATTTGAATGAGCTTCGGTCCAAAGGGGACAGTGTCAGTTCTGGGTCATGTTCACATGTGTTTTTTTCCGTGAAGCATTGAGCTGTGTTTGTTTTCTGTCTGTGGTTTGTGGGCGTGGTCTTCAGCCGAGGCACTGGTTGAACCACAGGATCACGGGTGGTTTTAATGCAGTGCAGCCTGAGAACCTTAAGACCAGGACCAGGACTATGGTTCAGCCTCGACCCATGTGAACAGAAATTTACACAGATCCTCCATAGGTTGGATGTGTTGGTTCTATTATGGTCTGTAGATGAGGAGATGTTTATTCTGACGTTCTACAGTTTATAGACTCAGTTTTCCTCCTTTGATGAACCTTGATCCATCTTTACTTCTGACAGTCTCTCCTGTCCCAACTATTTTGAGATGTGTTGATGCCGTCAGTTGATGATGACATTTCTTTCTTTTTTTGGTTTTGTTAAGATGATCCATTTCCTCCAGTGGCCATGAGGTGCAAAAGATTGGTACCTTCAGGTGGCATGACTCAACACTGATTGGACAATGTCACTGCCCTTTTTCTTTACCCAGATGTAAATCTACCTCAGTGCATTGACTGCACAACTGGTATCTGCTCTGTCTGCTCACCAAAAAAGAAAGGGAAAAAACGTACTACTTCTGGGTAAAGAGATAGGCAGTGACGTTGTCCAATCAGCATCGAGTCATGCCACCCAAAGATACCTACGCAAGACGAATCTACCTACGGGTATTAATAAAGTCACCTTGAACCTTTGTGTTTGTGGCTTGCACTTTAGGGCCATCATACTTTTCTATGTTTTGTTAGTCTTACATTGCGCATCTAGGTTTAACACAGTCTTCAGTTCAATGGGGTCTGAGTTGTGAGAGAGTGGTGGTGTTAAATGAGGTGGTTCTACATGAGTGGGTTGGTGCTTCCCATTCCAATCCCATGATAGAAACGCATTCCTGTCCCGTCCAGTTCCTGAGCCTCATGTAGGACTGATCTGGACTGAGCTGGTTCTGTCTGATGTTTATAGGAGGTCTTCAAACATTTGTGGGATGTTAAAATGTACAACCCTGGAGAACCTGGAGAGCACGCCGAATATGAAACAGAACACAGGAGTCTGAAGAGGACTGGCAGGACCTCCATCAAACGACAGGCCTGAGGCTCCACCTGCACCCCAGACCATGTATTAAGTCATTACCAGGTGGATTCACGGCTCCAACCTGCAATATCACACCTCCGTCACCAAGTGCTGGAATCTCAAGCATTTTTACAACCAAAGACAGAACAAAACAAACTATACACAACAGTTGTTGACTTTAGAGCCTTGGGCTGTTTTCCTGCTGCAGGGTTAAGGTTAGGGTTAGGGTTCCAAACCCTGGTCGAAACCAGGACCAACCTGGCAGCCTATACTGATAACATCACATCATGACCAATCAGAAAAAAACAAAACATATCCTTCAAGCTGTGACTAAAATGGGATGATCCAGTGGTTTCATCTACAGTAAAAGTCACAGTTCTGTTGTTTACAGTCAATAACTAGTCAGTTTTTCATCAGACATCTGTGCAAAACTTTACCCATGTTTATTGAATGTGTTAAAAACACATGTGTAATGTTGGTTTTTCCATTATATCATAAATGTGATATTGTGTCAGATGTCAGCAGAAGTCATTCCATAAACATGTCAATGAACATAAATATCTGTTGTTTTGAATCTAGAATGCTGGTTACTCCTCTATCCCATAATAATTCATAAATGATTGGGCTTCCTTGTGTGTCCACACATACCGCCAAGACATTTTAAAACTCTAATTCTTCTCTTGTTGTAACATCCATCAACACTGTTTTTTTTTTTTTTTGTTCATGTGAGTCTACTTGAACTAAAAGGTCTTTCCGTTGCAGTTTTTACCAATTTCACTACACCTGGAAAACCACCTCTTACAAGCCCAAAAACATTTCATTGAAAATCAAAAGTTAGGGTAAAACTGACATTTTTCCATTAGACAAATTTTTATGCACAAGTTATATTCACACAATTTGAGGATCAATGGAAAAGAGACTATTGTCATACCTCAATCATTTTTAATAAACATTTTTTTGCATTTGAAACACCGTTGACGTTAGGACTCAGTACTAACTGAATCATTCTTAAGACAAATACAAATAAATTTATGACCATCTATGACCTCTGTAATAATTTAGTTCCAAATAAACTATTGAAAACCTGAGCTGTTCCTGAAAGTCCAAGGGTTTATTACATCAAACAGAAAAAATGACGGACCCTCCTACCTCCATGTCGTTGCAGAAGGTGGTGTTGGTTCCAAACAGGATCTGACACTGTTCGTCCACGCTGTAGTGCATCCCAGGAAGCTTTGGCGGCAGACGGACCTGGTACCGGCTCCTCGGGTCCGTGTGAAGAAGGCATGCACTGGCTTTGGACCTGATGGAGGGACACGCCCACAAGGGGGAAGGACAATCAGGGAAGGTGAACTAATGGTGAACTGGTGACCACCCTGGGCCAACGGTGGACCAGTGATGTACTGAACACCTCTTCTCAAACCTGCCTGAGTTTTTCCTGCTCATTGTCAGCAGGGTCTTAATTTGTTGGGTTCTTTGTCAATGTGGTCTTAGTTTGGAACGTGTCTTCAGATAATTGTGGATTATGATTAAACATTATATAAACTAAACAGAATTTATAGGAGGTACACAGACGGTAGGAACACTTCAGGCTTTAGATGAGGACTTCAATAGAAACCAACATCACCTCAAGTCTCAGATCCTCAGACCTGTTCCAGTGAGGACCCCATGAACCCCAAGAATGTTTGATGGGTTTCACCTGAACATGGAAGTCACCGTTCAGATGCTGCTGTGATCACCCCCTGGATCAGATTTAGGTTCAGGTTCAGGGTTAGGTTCTCTGAACCTGGACTAAGTTCAGGACCAGGTCCTCTGAACCTGTACCAGGTTCAGCACCAGGTCCTCTGAACCTGTACCAGGTTCTGGGTCAGGTTCAGGGTCAGGTCCTCTGAACCTGGATCAGGTTTAAGTTTATTAGGTCTCACCTGAGGAAGTTCTCCAAGTCATCCCTGCTGCAGGATGACCACGACAGGTCGCTGGGGTTCCTGCCCTTCACCCATTCGCCAGACATGATGTGGGAGTGGCCAGCGCAGGAGGCATGGTCATCGTCATGGCTCATTCCCATACTACAGATGAGGCAAACACACAAACACAGTTTATTTACACAAACTGTCGAAGAACTGATCAACATATTTAGTTAAATATGATTTAATATTAACAAGTACAATAAACATTGATAACAAAAAAAATACTTAAGGTGATAAAAAACATCTGTTAGGACCAGTGTCCACCAATGGCTGTTTGATGGACTAAATATTACATTAAATCTTAAAGTTCACAAAGCTGTTGATATTTTCACATTCAATAAACATCTACACATCTATTGTCTCTTCCACCTGTATGTAGACACCATGAGGGAAGGTCTGACATGGACTAAAGTGGTTTCCATGGAGACCACGTCACTGTGTTTCCTCCTCAAACCCTGACCTACATCTGCAAATTAAAAACAACAACCTGCTCTGAGCCCCGGCCTACTCCCAAACTAATAAATGCAAGTGGAGACGCATCTGTGTGTTGAAATGAAAGCGTTGCAGACGCAGGTTTCAGACTCATATTTGTTGTAAATCTGTGCAGATGGCCCACTGCCCTTCCAGCAGACGGAACAGATCAGTGTTATTATCTGGAAGGAAAAGCTTCTTTAGAACTGAAGGATATGACCAGGATCAGGTCACACGGAACATTCTTGTGTAGGAACACAGACCCATTTCAGTTCATTCAGGTCCAGACACAGAACCCCAAACCTGTTCCTAACCCTGACCCTAATCTTGGACCGAAGAACCAGTAAAATCAAACTGAAGTTCTGTGGGTTTTTTGGAGGACAACCACATTAGTCCTTCATGGCCTGGACCAGGACTCTACAGACTTCACTAGGAGACAGAAGAACCCAGGTTTTACTCTAGGTCTGGAACGTGTCCCACTCAGAGTCTAAGCTTGTTGTCACAGAAAACATGAGTGGAGAACGTGTCTGCCAGCTGTTTGTGGACAGAAGACAGAGAAAACATCTCCAGGAGACTGGGATGGAAACCCAACAACACAATGTTTGTTATGGAGCCACCAGACCACCTCACCGAACAAAGGCTCCGGTCTTTCCAGTCAACTACCGAAGAACGCTCATAGAGAACCAGGATCTGAGGGTCCAGGGGTCTAAGGGTCTAAGAGTCTGGAGGACTGGAGGCATGAAGGTCTAGGGGTCTGAAGCCATTTTCAGACCTACAGAGAACCATGCCGGTTCCTGCACCTAATCTTGCCGGCTACTGTGTTCACATCAAAAATTAGAGTGTTCAGAAACCAAAAATTTGGTTCCGACTGGCACCAAGTAAAAATTGTTTTTTCTAAGCAAACTGTGACAACATGAGGGCTTGTCACCAGGTTTACTCAGTCAGAACCAGAAAAATAAAACAAACCAAGAAAACATGAGTGTGGAAAATGAACCCTAAACCTAGTTGTAATGTTCTGTTGTGAATAAAAAACATCTTTGGAGAGTTCTCTGTCATCTTTTTTGATGCACTTGCAGGCATCCAGTTTTTCTCTTACAGCCTATCCCATTATGCATCAGTCCTACTACATCTACGATAAGTATCGAGGGACAAAACAGTACCAATATGACATCTCTCCTTTTTTTCTTTTTGGTAGCAAAGCAACGCCCTCTGTCAATGACGCATCATGGGTTCGCATAATGGTATGAACACGGGCCATTCATCATGGGCAACCACTTTGGTTCCCAGTGAAACTGGTACGAGAAGCAGCTCCAAGACTGGGCTGGACGGTCTGAAAACAGCTTATGGGTCTAGGGGTCTGGGGAATTGGAGGTATGAGGGTCTGGGTGTCTGGATTATGGTATAGACTGATGGATTTTATGGTGAGGTGGACTTACTGGTCTTGATAGTCCTCTAACAGGACTGTGGTATTCTGAAGTAAAAAACAGTGGGCCTGAGGTATAGCCCTGATGAACATTCCCAGGTGGAGGGGGGTGTACCAAGCCAAGCTAATGCTAACTTACTGAAAACATCAACCACACCAAATTACAGTCATGGTAACTCCACCTAATAACTTCTGCTACTTGCTAACTGTTGGCTAATTAGCGGACGAGCCAACAGACCATATAAAATTAAACAAATTAATTTTAACATTCAGCAATGTGGCTCATCTACTCAAACAAGCATTGTTATTAAATCTTTTCTATGTAGTATTTATATTCCAACTGTGACCAGACCTGTAATATATGTAAATATATATTTTTCTCCTCGTAAGAATAGTTTATATTTTTTATATTTTTATGCTCCCTTTCTTTTACATGCCATTTTTAAATGCCACTTTATTTAATTTGTTTTAATTCCCTTGTTATACTATTCTTATCTTAAATTGTCTTTTTAGAAAATTGATTATATAAAATTTGTACTGGTCCAGGTCCAGGTCTGGTCCAGGACCATTTTCATTTCATTTTCATTTCATTGAATGTTAAACTCTTTTAGTAATGGGTAACCAAAGCTTTGAAAACCTAAATGAGGTCAAAGGTTACTTGTGTCCGAGCTCATGAGCGATGGTAAAGGCCAGGTTCAGCCCGTTGTCTTCTGCTAATACACACTTCCTCTTGGCGCTGCAGGCTCCGCCCAGGTAAGCAATACCTGTAAGACAGTGACATGAAAACAGGTTAGACCTCAAAGGGTCCCATGATGGGGCCTGGGGGGACACCAACAGCCCCTTCATCTCCACCTTCAGTAAAATGCTTTAACTATAGAAGTTCATAGTTTAACTAAATTATGACTAAGGCTCTGATCAGACTGCAGGCAAATGTGACCTAAATAAAAAATTTTTGCCCATATGTGACCTGTTTCTGATCTGTTAAATCGCCTTTACACTGAGGAGGCAATTGTTGAGACATCGTTGAGCAATGAAAAAATGGCCAGATCTCTCAACAATCTTTCAGTGAGTGCCCAGTGGTCACCAAGATCTCTCCATATTCTTCCAGTGATCTCCATGGTCGTCACGGTCTCCTCAAAGTTTTGACTTGGAACAATTTCTCAACAAACGCTCAAGGAGCCCTCAACAATCTCATTTATCTTCCAATGATCTCTTGCCAATTTTTCAATGAATGCCAAAGTTTTCCACCCTGAAGGTAGAAATGGTTGAGAGATCAATGAGGAAAGACCAGGGTCAGGGTTAGTTGGCTTGTCTTGGACACAAGGGGGCATGGCTCCAAGAAAAAAAGGTTTGGAACCACTGCATGAGTGATGTAACTACCAGCGCTCGCTCTCCTCCCGTAGTCAATTCATATAGATGTTTTCTTCAACGTGTATGTGAGAGTGGCCAATGAGAGAGACAACAAAGAGGCCGTGTACCCAGCCCGGAGGGCTACCGGGGCCCCGCCCTGGAGCCAGGCCTGGGGTTGGGGCCC
>JAPTGZ010000018.1:3741201-3754329 GCA_029814645.1 Fowleria isostigma
TCTATCTATCTATCTATCTATCTATCTATCTATCTATCTATCTATCTATCTATCTATCTATCTATCTATCTAATCTAACTGTCATTGTGTGCATCTGGTTTACTTTACATATAAAGTTGGAATAAACCATTGTGATGTATCTATTCTTTATTATTATGTATTCATTCAGTATTTCTTATATTTACTGTGATTATTACATATGATGGTAATTCGATGCATTTATTGTGATATAGTCTGTTTTTCTCTCATTCATCTTGCTCAGTTTCAGTAACTCATGAGTTATTTAGTAGTGGTTACAAACAGTTTACTTGGGATTTAGTAGTAGTTTAGTAGTGGTTTATTGTTTATTACATTACATTTACATAACATTTTTACATGTATGCATTTGACAAACGCTTTTTTTCCAAATCAGCATAAGTGACTTTATTAGTAGTAATTCATTCACTTTAGTAGTGGTCTAGTAGTGGTTTATCTGTCTATCTATAACTGTGGTTTGTTTATTGGAAGTAGTTTTATTGTATTATCAGTTTATTTTAGTGTTATGTTAGCAGCAGAATTACTTCAACAGTAGTATTAGTTTAGCAGGAGTATTAGTTCAAATCAGTAGTAGTAGCAGCAGTAGTAGAAGCAGAAATTGTAGTAGTTGTCTAGATGTACTTTAGTATTATTTTAGCAGCAATAGTAGTTTTTGGGCTTTCATTTTGTAAAACTACCGGAAGAGCCCTTGTTTTTCTATTTTTATCTCTAGTGTTTCAACACATTTTCGTGTTTTTAATTTGTAGACATACCGGAAGTTTCTTTGTTTTTCCATTTTTGTGTTTGAAGCGTTTCAACATATTTTTGTGCTTTTATTTTTTAAACGTACCGGAAGTGCCTTTGTTTTTCCTGTTCGCTTCTGACTGACGTATTTCAACTCAGACTGCTCTGAACATTCACTGTTTCTGGGTGAAATAATGCTCGGTTTGTCCGCTAACTTGTGTTTAGAGTTTGCAGATAATCGCGCAGTTCTGATCCGGGTTCAGGTCCGGGTTCTGGTCCACCGGGCCGGTACTATGCAGCTTTGACAACTCCGTCCGGTCCTGAAGCTTAAGGCTAACTTCAGCTTCCAGCGTCTCTGGTAAGTCTTTGTTTACCGATGTCAAAGCTGCGTCCAAACCCTGCATTAATGCCCGTCAATGTGGACTGGTGTGCCGGGGTTCACATGCCCCCTCTTCAGCCTCAGTTTAAAGTCAGCGGACGTTAGCTCCAGATGCTAGTGCTCAAAGTTAGCTAGCTGAGTGGCTAACAGCGTTAGCTCGTCCGTTCACATCAACACATCAACATTGCTTTTGTTCAGATGTTTGTGTCCGTGGTCCAGGTTCGTCTGTCTGTCTGTCCGTCCACACGTCTGTCCACACGTCTGTCTTGGTCGGTTCTGTCAACTGTCTGGGTTTTCTGTGTTTGTTGTGTTTGCAGATGAAGCCTCTATTGTCCATTGTTCCGGATTGTTTATTCTGTCAGGTCAGGCTAACCTTAGCCTACTTTAACCCGGATGCATTTAATACAGGAACTATTTTGTCCTCCACCGGTTAAGGCTAAATTTAACCCTGTTCTGTGTCTGTTAAAGAGTCGACGTACAACGACTCATTCTGCATCTGGTGTTTAGTATTGGTTTAATGAGCTCACTCATGTCCTTTTCATCCACAGTGTTTGTACATTGAACAGAGGGTTGAACCTGTTTCCACCTGCTCTAGCTGATCCACCTGGTCCGCCCCGTTCCACCTGGTCCGCCTCGCTTCACCTGGTCCAGCTGATCCAGCTGATTTAACCAGGACATGTTTTCTGTATCTTAGGAGACATACTTGTGGCCTTCTGACTGTGCATCTGGAGCTCCGATATGAGTCCATCTCTTCAGTTTGTCAAAAGGTGAATTTAGTTTTTATCCTTAACCAGGTGATGGTGCTCTGTGGATAGGTTGTGACCCACGGTCACCCTCAGTTACCGTCCACTGTCATTTCACTTCCTAGAGATGCACAGTGACCACGTCCCACCCCTTCATTGTGCATGGCATCATGGGACTGAACTCTGGGAGAAAGTGAACAGTGGTCAATGATGAGACAAAGAGTTCAGTCACTGTTTACACATATGCGTTTGTCCATTTAAAACATAATTTTATTTACATACACACTACCAGTAAAAAGTTTGGAAACACCTTCTCATTTCAATGACATGAGATGGGCCGCAGATGTTCAACAAGTGTTCAGCATCACTGGAACTCCTTCAAGACTGTTGAAAAACATTTCAGGTGACGACCTCATGAAGTTCATCCAGAGAATGACAAGAATGTGTAAAGCAATAATCAAAGCAAAGGGTGGCTATTTTGAAGAATCTAAAATATAAAACATTTTTTGGCTTATGTCACACTTTTTTTTTTAACTACATAATTCCATATGTGTTAATTCATAGTTTTGATGCCTTCAGTGAGAATCTACAATAAAAATAGTCTTGAAAATAAAGAAAAATCGGGTGTTTCCAAACTTTTGACTGGTAGTGTATGAGTATCAACCTATTAATACAGTCACAGATTTACGGTTCCGGTCTGGTATAACGGTTCCAGTCTTTAACTGAACTTTAACTGAAACTTTAACACAAATGCAAAGTTATTCCATTTCATAATTTTACTCAGGTTACTAAAACACACATCTGTTACCATGGTAACCTGAATAAAATTATGAAGATCTCAGTCATGAACTGTAATAACTTAATATTTGTTAAAGTTGGTTTAGTTTATTTCAAGCTCATGAAATCATCAGACAACAAAGAACAATCTAACAGACAAACAACATTTTTGGCAGAAAAGGAGAAGTAGAACTTGTCGACTCCACCACAATCCTATTGCTCATCTATCATTATCGGTGTTTATGTAGGTTCAGTGATCATGATGATAATCCATCATTAACAGTGTTTATGTGGGTCCATCGGTGTTATCACTGGTGGTGTCTTTGGGCTGTAACAGAACCTCAGTTGGACTCTCCTGTTTGACAGGATGCTGAACCATCAGTGCAGACGGAACCCGGAGCTTCACGATGAGCTGCAGATCCAGGCGGCGGTGGCGGCGGGCGACGTCTGCACCGTCCGCAGGATGTTGGAACAGGGATACTCGCCCAAGATCCGCGATGCCAACGGATGGACGCTGCTCCACTTCTCTGCCGCCAAAGGCAAAGAGAGATGTGTCCGAGTCTTCCTGGAGCACGGAGGTCAGAACGCCGTCGGGTCGGGTCAGCCTGTGTACCAGGGACCAGTGGGACTGGTACCGATCAATGGTCCTGGTATCGGTCCATGATGCTGGTACTGGTACTAGTATAGGTCCATGGTACTAGTTGGTCCTGGTTATTAGGTTAACTGCATGTCACCACTGTAGGTCCAATCAGCAGAATATGATTTAACCTGATTTAACATATTCAAACAACTACAGAATTATTTCAACCGCTTACCTACAGGGGACATAATAATAATAATAATAATAATAACGATGATCACAATGATAATGATGATAATATTATTTCTTTCATATGTCAGTCACAAAAAAATAAAATAAAGCTTTCCAGAATATGTTTGTTTTTAATCCTTTTACTCCAGCTGTTAAAATCTACATGATCTGTTAATTTACTTGAAACAGTGACTAGAACGTATCATTTGGAAGCACCACCCAATAAAACAAATGCCATTAATAATTATTTTATCTGGACTTGAGTTGAAATGTCATTAGTTCATAAAAGAATTAAATTTAACATTATTTATAGTGTGTATTTAATGCACAAGGCAGACTCGGTGTGCGTCATCACAGGTGTAGAACATAGTTACAGTAAAAATCAAACAAAAGAGTGCAAGTAAACAATCATATGTGAACACTGAAACTCACACACACCCACTCAACCACACATGCTCACACACAACTCATTAGAACGCTGTTGAAAAAACGATAAGTTTTTAACCTGTTTTTAAATAAGTCTACAGATGTGGCATGTCTGACTATCATGCAGGGTGTTCCATTTACTGTATTTTTTTGGACTATAAGTCACTCTTTTTGACATAGTTTGGTTGGTCCTGCTACTTCTACTCAGGTGCGACTTATATACTGTATATTAAAATATGTAAGTTCACATGTTCTTAAATGTCATTTCACACTGACCAACATGACCAAGGAGTAATCATTACGTACCACCGGAGGTCACTCTAGGTTTGTGACAACTACTGGTATCTGCTACACTGGTTTGTTCTTCAGTGGTTTCAGTTCTTCTTTGTTGGTGTTGTAGCATTTTTTTTCCTGTGGACCTCCCCCAGAGGACTATTCACTGTCGTAAAACCAACCCTCCCTCTACAAATGCCTATTTGTTTTCAATGAAGGCAAAAAATCGTGATATTTCACTGGGGCGCAGCAGAATAGGAAATTTTATCCGGACATTGAAGTTTCAGATATTTGTTTTGACTTCACGGAGGAGGTCACGGAACCGGAGCTGCTATTTAGCTGTGCAGCTAATGACATAGCAACGCGATGCTAGCGGCTGCAGACAGCCTCAGCTCATGAGTTAAATGTGCGGCCAACGAACACCCAAAAACACCTCCAGGTCCCCCTGGTGGGATTCATTCCCAGATGATCCTCCCTGGTTCCAGACACATGGGACTGGTTGATTCGTCAGATATCGTGGACTCAGTTAGCTGCACAGCTAACCGATGAGTCAAGGCTGTCTGTAGCAGCTATGACGTTAACATTGTTTAGTTGGTGAGTGAATGGTGATGTCCTGGTGTTCTACCGAATGTCTAAGGAACCTTTGTACCTGTTGTTTATTTTTATAGTGAGAATATTATTTTGAATTGCTATTGGACTGTTGTTGTTGTTGTTGTTGTTGTTGTTGTTGTTGTTGTTGTTGTTGTTCCCAGGGTCTGTATCAGAGTCCAGAATGACGCTGTGTTTTTGTATCTGTTATGAGTCCATGGCATTTAAATTTACCCATTTGGGGGTGAATAAAGACGTCTATCCATCTAAGCCGTACAGTTTAACAGCTAACTGTCTAACAAACATCAACAACCCCCACCTGTCACTGCCCTAGCCCTGTTAGCATTAGCATGCTATCATTCCGGGGCTAACATTTACACGAATACATTTACAAGAATCACACGTCTCGTCAACACCAGATACAACTAGATTCAACTGAATAAATTCTGTGTCTATAATAAAAACACAGTCCTGAGGCAGACAAAGGATCTAATAAACTGAACAAACATACAACTATGGGACAAACAGCCGTGATTACTGTAATGATATGTATGTGTATGATATTACAATATGTAATGATAGTATGTTAACGTCTTTGCTAGCCAACAAGCATCCAGGCGTCATTGATAAAATAAGTTCATAAATGTGTAAACACTGTTACGACCAACAGCATCATCAAGAACCCTATAACGTATTATTATAACATGCCGTCCGAGATGAAATGTCTGTTCTTGGTCTCAGATTTTGTAAAATACATTTCCCGAAAACAATGTGACTTATAGTCCAGTGGGACTTATACATGTTTTTTTTCTTCTTCATGATGCATTTTTTTGACCGGTGCGACTCATACTGCAGAGCGACGTTTAGTCCGAAAAAAAAAATACGGTATATATACTGTAATCAAAATAATCAGTTTTGAACTTTTGCCCTTGAGTAGACATTTTTAGTCACTGAAGGCCAGAACAAACAGATTAAAACACAGCCTCTACCTGATGGCCATAATTGTACAAAATACAGCCAGACCTACTTATGTAGACGTGTGCACTGTGGGGATGGCATGTATTGTATGATGTTGTTATTGGTTTTATACTGTACACTTTTGTGCTTTTTAGAGGGATATTTATTTTATTTAGGGTACTTCTTTTATTTTTTATTTGTTTCTTAAAACTATTTATACTGTCTTATTGTCTTATGTATACTATTTATATTTTTTAACGGCACCTAAAGTGGATTGCACCTTTCAATTGTACTCGTTCAGACGACGATAAAGACTATTCTATTCAAATCAAATGAAATCAAATCAAATTATCAGTCATGAATTTCATTCAAACCCCTGTACCAGTAAAAAAACAGTAGAACCAGTAGAAGCAATTATGTGTGTGTGTGTGTGTGTGTGTGTGTGTGTGTCACTGCTCATGTCCATTCATGTAATAGCGTGTGGTGACCACCAGGGGGCAGTGTATGTTAACGCAGGGATAAGTGTGAGCTCCATCAGTTGTGTTCAGACCAGACTTGAGGGGCCGGGGTTAACATTAGTCAAATAAAATCATCTGTACTAATTAAAATACACCTTCCTGAAGTACAGTTGTACTGCTTGTACTGTGTTATTTCCTGGTTCTGACTTCCTGTGTTGTGTGCAGCTGACCCTACGGTGAAGGACTTCATCGGTGGCTTCACGGCACTTCACTATGCCGCCATGCATGGCAGAGCGCGCATCGCCCGCCTCATGTTGGAATCGGAGTTTCGCAGTGACATCATCAACGCAAAGAGCAACGATGGCTGGACGCCGCTGCATGTCGCCGCTCACTACGGCCGGGACTCATTTGTGCGCCTGCTACTGGAGTTTAGGGCGGAGGTGGACCCGCTGAGCGACAAGGGGACCACGCCCCTCCAGCTGGCCATCATCCGTGAGCGCTCCAGCTGCGTGCGCATCCTCCTGGACCACAGCGCCAACATAGACATTCAGAACGGCTTCCTGCTGCGCTACGCCGTCATCAAAGGCAACCATTCGTACTGTCGCATGTTCCTGCAGAGGGGGGCGGACACCAACCTGGGCCGCATGGAGGACGGGCAGACGCCGCTGCACCTGTCCGCCCTCAGGGACGACGTGTTGTGTGCACAAATGCTGTACGCGTACGGCGCCGATACCAACACCAGGAACTACGAGGGCCAGACACCAGTGGCCGTGTCCGTCAGTATGTCTGGGATCAGCCGGCCATGTCTGGACTTCCTCCAGGAGGTCACAAGTAAGATTCACCAACACACAGCAGTGACCCCAATCCTGACCCTGACTCTAACCCTGACCCCAACCCACGATTCTGACTCTAACCCCAACCCTGACCCTAACCTGGATCTTAACCCTGACCCCAACCCTAACCCTGACCCTGACCCTAACCCCAACCCTGACCCCCGATTCAAACCCTGACCCCATCCTACTTTTTGTCACAGCTTGAGTCTCTCTAAAGGAGTACACTTAAATGGAAGATAGATTTTTTTTTAGTTTTTGAAGACCTGTTTGCATTTTTATTTGAATATGATAAAGGAAAACTATAAAATTGGTATTTGTGACCCCGTGCATTGTGGAAAATATTCCCGACTCCAACCCTGACCCTGTTCCTAACCCTAACTTGATGAATCTGATGACATGTTGAATATGTTTTGACTTTACTGGACAAATGGATATGTACCATGTCTGAAAAATGTATGATCTCTGGTCAAAGCTACACACACACACACACACACACACACACACACACAGTCTCCAGGTGTGTGTGGGTGTGTGTGTGGTGTGTGTGTGTGTGTGTATGAGAGAGAGAGAGAGAGCAGGAACATCCAATATCCACCACACATGCACTCTCCAGGTGTGTGTGTGTGTATGTGTGTGTGTGTCTGGTGGATATTGGATGTTCCCTCTCGGTTCCAGCTCCAACCGGCCACGCATGAAAGGGATTCCAAGTTTAGGACAAAAAGCGATAAGGCCTTTTATTGTAAGTTGAGAGGTAGAAGAAGTGGAGAATGAAAGAGGGCTGGCTGCCAAGCGGAGGTTCTAATGACCAGTGTTCAGTCCCAGAACAATTCCACATCACATTACCTGAAGCGTTTGGATTTACAGAACAATGTGCACATTCCTGCCGTGGCCTCTGAACTTTGATATCAACCGTATCAAAGCGCTGAACCAGGCCTTTCACAGACTCACAGGCAGATCACGTATCTGCAGGTTATCGATGACACTCAGCCCGTGGATTAACTCATCTGCCGTCAGAGGCTCCGCCCATGTGGCCATGCCCCCTGGATCTGCCTCATACATATCGCTGTTGTTCCCTCAGGTTTTTCTCCTATCTTAAAACAGCTGCAAATTCATGCAGATTCACCATCAGTACGACAGTGACATGGAGCCTCTCACATGTGATCTGACGCTAAACCAAGACGCCCACAGGCTCCGCCCACAGCGGTCAACATTTTCTTCCTCATATCAACTCCACCAAATGTGAACTCATGAGGTCATATTTATTGACAGTCAAACAAAGAAAACATCAGAAATTATTCAACTAGAAACATTTACCATTTTAAGGATTTTGAGAGAGATGTATGTGTGTGGTCCTAACCCTGATGAAATATTCGAATAATAAGTAGTTTTATATCTCACACTTCTGTTGAATTGATTTTGTAATGTGGCTTTGGCCCAGGTCTAACTCTAGTCTCTGTTTCAGGATGTGGTATTGGCCCAGGTCTAAGTCTAGTCTCTGTTTCAGGATGTGGCTTTGGCCTGGGTCTAACTCTGGTTTGTTTTTAGGATGTTGGCTTGGGTCTAACTCTAGTCTGTTTCAGGTTGTGGTTTTGGTGTGGGTCTAACTCTAGTCTGTTTTAGGATGTGGTTTTGGCCTGGGTCTAACTCTAGTCTCTGTTTCAGGATGTGGTTTTGGCCTGGGTCAAACTTATCTGTTTTAGGATGTGGTTTTGGCCTGGGTCTAACTCTAGTTTCTATTTCAGGATGTGGTTTTGGCCTGGGTCTAACTCTAGTCTCTGTTTCAGGACAACCCAGGAGTCTCCAGGACTTGTGTCGGATAAAAATCCGTCATTGCATCGGACTTCAAAGTTTGAAATTTCTGGAAGATCTACCGATTGCGAAGGTAATGAAGGACTATTTAAAGCACAAGTTTGATAACTTGTAAACACAGCGAGGACAAGGACAGCTAAAAACTCTGGTACAGTTTAAGACTATGCAATCACTAAGTCCTTCCCTGAACAAAGCTCCACATATTATTATGGGATGGTTAATCCCAGGTATGTGTCTCATTCAACACATTAAAAGATTCAGTTTCTCTTTCAGCATTTTTTTACAAACAGATGGAAAAGGACTCTTCATGTGATTTCTGTTTTTTGTGAACTGCAGATGCCATTTTCATAACACTTAGCGTTATTATTATTATTATTATTATTAACATTATCATTATTATTATTATTATTATTGTTATTACCAATTAAAATGTGCATGACGTTAATCCTTACTGTGTCATCAAGTGCATATTCTAATTGGTTCAATCATCCTCTGTAATATATGATCAGATCAGGACTATTCACTGAATGTAACAAATGGAACTCTGGGTCACCCGAGACCCCAGACCCTAGACCTAACTCAGTCTGGGATTAGGGTCTAGGGTCTGGAGTTTAGGGTCTGGGGTTGAGGGATAAGGTCTGGGGTCTAGGATCACCTTAAGTCCATCAAAGCCTCAAACATGGTTTTCCGTCCTGGCTGAAGGTCAGTTGGCCGGCGTGGATCATTAAAAGAGTGAAGGTTTGATTCCTCTGGTTTGTCTGAACCACCTGGTGATCACCTCTCCTTTGGGCCAATTAGAGCTGGGTAGGGGGGGTCAACAATGGGGGGCATATCCTGAATATCGTATTTTTCGGAGTATAAGTCACACCTGAGTATAAGTTGCACCTGTCAAAATACTTATTATTATGAAGAAAAAAATCATGTAAGTCACACCGGAGTATAAGTCATAGGACCAGTGAAACTATGAAAAAAAGTGCGACATAGTCTGAAAAATACAGTATTTAATAAACTTTGTCGGGTAAAATAGGAACAAAAACCACACAGACTCCTCCTCCCAATACAATCAATCATTCAATCAAACTTTATCCACAGGTGCATATGATCCAACATAGACAACAGTAGGTCTCTCACACACACACACACACACAGTACACATGGTACTATGTCAGGTACTTCCTGAAGTGTGTTGTTGATAACATCGTCACTGATAGACATACGGGACCTGGTCTGGACCTGAAACTCTTGTCAAGAGACAAGTCGAGTCTCCGGACAACGTGAGTCACACGTGTAGAAGTATTTATCTCTGTCAGCCATTTTTTATGACTCACTACGGCACCGCGATGACCCTCCACCGCTCAGTTTCCCCCAGATTTAGATCAAAATATTTGTCAGCTAGATGAGTTCTCCGGCTAATGTTGACAACATGGTGCTAGTGGCTGCAGACGGAGCCTCAGACCACCGGTCCCTGCATCCACAATCGGAGTGTCAATCTGAGCTGTCTGCCTGGATGCTCAGGGGGTTCCTGTCTGCACGTGTCAGCTGTGAAAGAAACTGAAATTAGACAAATAAATGGACTCTGGAAGTCACTTGTGATCACTAGAAAGATACTCCCGTAAAGGTACAGTTAAGTCTCTGCAATTTTACACAATTTGACTTGAACAACAGGGATTTGTCCTAGTGAGGTTGCCGTAGCGAGTCGTAAAAGGTGGCCAAAAGATAAATGTTTCTATACATGTGCGACACATTGTCTTGTGACTCATATTGTTCCTTGACAACTCCATCTGTGGTGAAAATGTGGACACTTACTGTCACTATTTTTTTTTTAACTGGACAGTATGGAGCCGTTTGAAATGGAACAGTATATTGGAAGAGTTTAAATCAAATACAAATAATAAATACAAAAACAAATACTGAAAAGAAGCTGCATCTTCTGGATCTACAGCCACAGACGTTATTTCAAAACACCTGATCTTTGTTGAGTGTCCACATATTGGAATGAACTATAACATGTGGTTAGCCTGTTAGCTTATGTTTGCTGCCATTAGCTCACAGTTCCCTCATTTGTAAAAGTGTTTCTTCTATTTCTATTGGTTTTAACTCTATTTAAAGTCATGAACTTTATTTAAAACTGCCAGCGTCAAGAAGTAAAGTGCATTTTCACACATTGGGTTTCCAGGTGAGATCAGCTGATGACGAGGTCTGATCATAAAAACCTGAAAATAATCCTAAAGTAAGTTTAAGGTCTGGCCCATATTTATCACAGTTAAATATCATCTGATTCGTATAATGAATGAATAAATACAGATGTCAAGATTTAGAGGTGTTACGTCCAAATGGCAGACAACAAGGTAGGGTTAGCCAACCTGAACCCCAACCCAGACCCCAAACACAAACCTGAATCTAAACCTGAGCCTGAAGATGGAAATGAGAGATGAATGCCTCACTTGTGTGAATAGATCAGCACCCACTTATACCTCAGGAGTATCTGTGGTTCTACAGCCTCTGGCTCTATAGTCTGTGATTCTGCAGTCTGTGGTTCCACAGGCTCTGGTTCTATAGTCTCTGGTTCTACAGGCTCTGGTTCTACAGCCTGTAGTTCTACAGTCTGTGGTTCTACAGTCTCTGGTTCTACAGTCTGAACCTCCAGTCCTTTTAAATGTGTTACATGAGCCACAGGATATTTTTGTAGAATATTGAACTCTGATTTCTCTTGTATTTAACGGTTGGAACGTCTTGTATCTGATTGATTTGTTTCTTTGTGTGACTGTGAGAGCGACTGAATATCTGTTGAACTCTGTTCTAAAGAACCATTTGAATTATACTGTGAATTTCTCATTTGAAAACATTTTGGAAATAAACTGTCTGATTTGGAGTGGAGATGAGAGCAGCTGCTGTTTGGTCATTTTATTCTTCTACTGTTGGATTGAGAAGTGTCCACCCAGGATGTGGACCAAGACATCTCAGATAACATCTGAGTCCGAACGGGCCTGGATCAGAACAGACCTGGATCAGAGCAGACCTGTGTGAGGTCAGTCTTGGTGGTTTTTATGTGTTTGTCTGGTTTTTTTCTGTTCATTGGTTGTTTTTTGACGTTAGCTAGTACATCTAGATCAGGGTTGTCAAACTCCAATCCTCGAGGGCCAGTGTCCTGCATGTTTTAGATATTTCCCTCTTCCACCACATCTGGAAGCCATTACATCATTATAAGACTTCTGCAAAGCTTGATCATGAGCTGATCCTTAATTGAACCAGGTGTGCTGGAAGAGGGAAATATCCAACGCCCTGTCCATACAAAGATGATTTCAGTCGTATCCGCAAAAGTTTTGTATCGGATAGTCCTTTCATCCACATGAAACCGGTGTTTTCAGTCACTGAAACCACAACTTTTTGAAACCGTGTCCCATAGTGGATGAATTTGAAAACACTGGTTTTGCATCTTTGTCTGTACAACCAAACCGCAACTTTTGTAAAATGATGATGTCATAGCCCCACCTCTCACCGACACTTTTTCTGAATACGCCCACAGCATAGCCATTCGTTATTAACACACGAGCCACAAAGTCTATGGTAACAAGGTGCACATGCCCACTTTTTCTTTAGCCTGTTTTCTCTCTAGATCTATGGTTTTTACTTGTTTGCGTCAAAGTGTCACAGCGCCACTAGAGGCCTGGCATGTGTTTTACACTGTTTTCACACGAACTTGGCGCATTCCTGTGGATGCATTGAAACATTTGAAGCGACTTTGTATTTATGAAAAAGTTACTTGAAACATTCAGCGTTTCCTTTGCATGTGGATGGGGTCTAAAACAAGCAGGACACTAGCTCTCGAGGACTGGAGCTCGACACCTGTGCTCTAGATCTTGTTCGCCAGTGAGGGTAGGATGGAGCGGGAGGCGGATCAGGGCGGAGTCAGCAGTGATGCCGATGCTAAACTGATCTGTTGTGGTGAAGAGGAAGCTAAGCTGAAAAGGAGAAGCTCTCAGTTTATCTATGTTCAGACCCTTACCTATGGTTATGAATTCTGGGTCATGACCCAAAGAACGAGGTCATGAGTACGAGCGGCTGAAATGAGTTTTCTCTACAGGGTGGGTGGGCTCAACCTTAGAGATAGGGGGAGGAGCTTGGACATCCGGGAGAGACTTGGAGTAACGCCGCGATCCACTGGCAAGGAGGCTCCGCTCCGGTCTGGAGCGCCAGAGCCCCCGGAAGAGAGCGTGGTGGGAGTGTCCCATTTGTGGATGGGCGTGACTGGGCTTTTTTTTTTTTTCCTCGTATCCACTTAAAAAGTTTATTTCTGTTAATGTATTTGTGTTAT
>JAPTGZ010000018.1:3793855-3808131 GCA_029814645.1 Fowleria isostigma
GTCCTCAGTGATGAGGGTGGGTTTCCTCATCACTGAGCGACTGTACAGTTCAGACAGGGGGGTTGGGCTGTTTAGGTGATTTTACTGGCCTGATTTATTATTCAGGAAAGTTTTTTTTTGTGTTTGAGTGTGAGGAAGTTGAACCAGGTGGAGATGTTATAGATGAGGATTGGTTCGATGAGTGATTTGTAAATTAGAGTTAAAATGTTTTCATCAGGTTTGTCTTGGGGGGGTAGTTAAAGGATTTAAAAAAACTTTCATCATCATCTTCATGTCTGACATGTGATATCACACTAAATGAGATCAAATCAATTTGAATGTTGATGTTCTCTATCCAGACTTGTGTACATATATAATAAATAACCAGATCCCCACATTATTGATTCCTAATGGAGTTCTGCTTAGATTGTTGTGCAGGGTTAGGGTTTGGAACAGGATTAGAGTTAGGTTTAGGCTTAGGTTTAGGCCTGGGTTAAGGTTAGGTCTGGTTAGAGTTAGGCTTAGGCTTAGGTTTAGTCTGGGTTAGGGTTGGCCTGGGTTGGGGTTGGGGTTAGACCTGGGTTAAGGTTAGGTCTGGGTTAGAGTCAGGGTCAGTTTAGTCTGGGTTAGGGTTGGCCTGGTTGGGGTTGGCCTACACCTCTGACATTAATTCTGAACACCGGTGTGTTGTAGCTTTGACGGCCAGTGAGAGTGATGGGAGTCTTCTGATTGAACAGTATGCCCCCTGCCCACTCTGCTCATCACCCAACCATCAGAACCACACCCAGCAGAACCACACCCACCTTCCTGGGCGCCACTTTCACCAAACTGCAGGACAAGGAGGAGCAGGTGGATCAGCTGAGGTTCATTACTTTAACATGGAGGACTGTGTTCTGGCTGCCATGGAGAAGGAGTTCATCATCTGTCCTCTGCATCCAGACCAGGCGGTACCACTGCAGGAACTGGTCCCAGAACTGTTCATGACAGACTTCCCTGCACGGTAACCGCTGGTTTATCAACCAGATTTCACCTGAACATAAAGACGGAAAAGAAAGTTCTCATTTGTCCAGGTCGTCATTCTTCCTGGTAGTTCTTGTGGCCAACCAGTCGAGTTGAACACAGAAAAACTACCAAGAAGATGGAAAACAGGCTAATTGTTCTTGTCTGTTGGTTAGGCTCTTCTTGGAGAAGTCCCTACTGGAGTATTCTGAGGAGGAGGAGAACATCCTGGGCCAGGGGGGAAGTGGAACCATCATCTATCGGGCACAATACCGTGGTCAACCAGTGGCCGTCAAACGCTTCCACTTCAAGAAGTGTCGACAGCAGACCATCAGCAGCGACACAGGTCAGACATCCACCGTTCTCCTTCCACTGGTTCTTCTTCTACAGGTTCTCCAGAGACAGTTACAGCTGCTGATGGCATGGGGAATTCTGTCACAAACAGAGTTGTGTCATCTGTTCATAGTGATGTCGATGACTGATGATGATGTAACAGATCTGGAAGGATTGGACCATTTCAGAGAGGATATTTACACCAGTACACCTTACAACTCTGATTCAAGGGGTAAATTGGGATTGGGGCTAGTGTTGATGATCTTAATCTGGTCCCATTGTCATCTGTGCTGTGTTTTTCTCTGCTACTCGTTTCAGATACTATGGTCAAACACCTGCGGTCTGCAGACGCTTGTCGTAGCTTCTCCGAGTTTCGCCAAGAGGCCGGTATGTTACGTTTGCTGCAGCATCCGTGCATTGTGTCCTTGGTGGGCATCAGCATCCACCCCCTGTGCTTCGCCCTCCAGTTGGCGCCGCTGAGCAGCCTCAACACTGTCCTGGAGGAGAAACACAAAGGCATGTAAGGACATGTTGATCAGGTCGTATTAACCCAAAACCTCCACCTAACATTGTTTTGTTGTGATTGTAGGCTCCAGGTACATGCCCCTTGGACACATGTTGACCTTCAAAGTCAGTTATCAGATCGCTGCAGGACTGGCGTACCTTCACAGGAAGAGCATCATCTTCTGTGACCTGAAATCTGACAACATCCTGGTGTGGTCTCTGGAGGTCAGTATGAGGTCAGAGGTCACTCTGGTCATGTATGTCCAGAAACTGGTCTGGGGTCAGTGGTTCCTGTTGTAACTGGTCTGGGGTCAGTGGTTCCTGTTGTAAGTGGTCTGGGGTCAATGGCTCCTGTTGTAACTGGTCTGGTGTCTGTCCTTCCAGGAGCAGGATCCGGTCAACATCAAACTGTCTGACTACGGCATTTCTCGACAGTCCTTCCATGAGGGGGCACTGGGGGTGGAGGGTACACCGGGGTACCAGGCTCCAGAGGTTCGCCCGGGAATCGTTTATGATGAGAAGGTATCGTACATGGATTCATACACGTGTTCAAGTTGATTGGATGTTATCAGTAACAGACTTCATCCATCCATCCATTCATTCATTCATTCATTCAAGGAAAAGACTGAAGTCCACGTTTCCCTGGACTTTTAATCACACATTACAACTTTACATTTGATAAACATTTCACATTCTCTCAATGACACGTTTTGTTTAGTTTCATTTTGCTTTAAATCTTTGACATGAGTTCTGTGTCTGTTTCTACCATTTTTCATATATTGATTCTTATCTTGCTTTTTGTAGGTAACAGTAAACTGTTTGGGACTAATACAGGATTATCTGACTTTTTTTTACAAACCTGTTTATCATAAACCAAATTATTCAGGATTCAGTGACAAAACACACAAACCAAACCCTCACTGGGTCAGGGGGTTAGGGTCAGGGGATTAGGTTCAGGGGAGTTAGGGTTAGGGGGTTAGTGTCAGGGGGTTTAGGGTTAGGGTCAGGGTGTTAAGGTTAGTAAAGTCTGTTCAGTCATTCAGGTTGTAAGTGGTTTCCAGAAATTCATCAGACCAGTGGGTTAGGGCTAGAGCTACTAACCCTGGTTATCTAGCTAAGTAGTTAACAGGTTAATCATTATCTGGCTAAGTGGCTATCCAGTTAACTGGTTAACTGGTTATATGTCATATCACTGTGTTCATTGAATTCTAAATGAAGTTGAACTGTTTAATCAGATTCAGAATAAAACATTAAATGGTTGAGACAAGATTCACTAGAAGAATTTAAGGGGAACATAAATGAGTTCCAGCTGCTTGGTTATTTTCTTTGACTTGGAAGGAAAGTAGGAGTTCAGATGAAACCTGTTGAAAAGGTGACAGATGTGAAATGTCTGGGTTTGTTTTTGTTTCCAGACTAGCACTGTCATATTTTCTCTATTTCTGAGTTAGTCTTTATTTCTTTATGTATTATAAATGAAGCCGTCGATGATGAAAACTCTTTTCCACATTGACCCCTGACCCCATTGACCTGGTGGATATTCTGGTCCAGGTCTGACCTCTGACCCCTGTTGACCTGGTGGATATTCTGGTCCAGGTCTGTGACCCGTCAGACCAGGACTCCTCACACATACTTGGACGGAGACAAGAGTCTGTGGAACGTCAGTCAGTGTTTCCGTTCTTTATCAGTGAAGTCCGTCCATCCTCAACCCCCGTTTCTCTGCTGATAACAGTGGCTTGGGTTTCCCAGAGTTAGAGTTATGGGATGTGCTGTGGGTTTTACACCAGTGGAGGATGTCTCATTTTGGTTTATTAGTTTGTGCTCTCTATTAGTGTTGTAGTCAAAACCAGCTAGACCGAGACCAAGGCACTGCCGAGACCGGAGGGTATCGAGACCGAGACAAGACCGAGACTGAAAACACACTAGTTAGAATTGACATGACATGATCACTCACATCAATTTAGAGCAAAAGGCATTGATGTAAAGTGTCACAACTAGTTAAATCAAATTCATGTTATTGTGGTGTGAGGGGTGTGTGGCAGTATTTTGTAATTATAGAAAAGGACTGAAAATACCATCTGGGAAAAAGGCCCTGGGACCTGGATCAATTTAACACAAAAAGGCCGCATAGGTCTGGACACACAAGACAAAGAATGCGATTAATTACAAACAATGGACTTTATTTTAGTATGACACTTTAAAAAATAGACCTATTAATGTTATCAAAATTAAAATGCAGCAATTGAAATATTGCATCCAGGGAATAGCATTAAGCAAAATTTAAACAAAGAAACAAAAAGCCAAAAAAAACTGTCACAGCACAGCAGCCATGCACAGCAAAATTAGAATAAAAAAATCTAAAATAAAGGGCGTCTGCTTGGATGCGCACACCGTTTATGGTGCAGCGGCGGACACGCACCAAAGGAACAGCTGGAAGGGAGGGGCGGGTCCAAAATCTGACAACTGTAGAAACACAGGTGGACGAAACAATGGTACCGAAGAGGAAGGCAGAGGCAAAACAAACCAGGCCGAGCGTAGGTCTGTACCTGTGTAAAGGTGGTGGTTTTAGTGATAGGGTATAACAGAACATCCACCTGTTCAGGTGTAGCGGTTTACCTGCTGGTGAAAGCATGTACATGTGTGGGCAGGAGGAGGGGCAGAGCTATGGGGAGATCACGGCTTGATCCCAGCCACAGCCTAGGATCTAATTCAGGGTTTCTTAACCCTGGTCCTTGAGGCCCAGTGTCCTGCATGTTTTAGATATTTCCCGCTTCCAGTACACCTGACGGTCATTCTCAGGCTTCTGCAGAGCTTGATGATGAGATGATCCTTAACTGAAGCAGGTGGGCTGGAAGCGGAAAATATCTAAAACATCCATTAATCATCTATCAGGTGCATACCTACATAAAGAATTATGTTTTCTATTCTACTGTCCGTATGTCTTGAAGAAGGCGTGTAATAAATAATGATTGTATTTTGTGATGATGAAGTTTTTTGTACAAATCCCATCGAGACCGCTATGCCCGAGATCAAGACCAGAGAGAGTCGAGACCAAGACAAGACTGGGACCCCTAGAGGCTTGATTTGAGTCTGTGACAAGACCAAGACCACAAAAAATTGGTCTCGAGACCAAAACCAGTCTCGAGAACTACATCACTACTCTCCATCTCCATATTTAGAAAAGTGGTTAAAGATGAGAAGAACTACAGTTATCAAACTGAAAACACCAAGAAACCCCAGTTACATAACAAAGCTTAACACACACATTAATGTCATCTTTGAGTATAAATGGACCACATTCATCCTCTGTGCTGTTGGATGTAGAAGGTTAACTCCAAATCAGGACATGAAATCATTTTTCTGTCTGTTTTATTTCCACAACCCTAACCCTAACCCCGGCTACAGGTGGACATGTTCTCTTATGGAATGGTGTTGTATGAGCTGTTGACGGGTCAGAGGCCTGTCCTGGGGAACCACCAGCTCCAGATTTCTAAGAAGTTGTCCAAAGGCATCCGGCCCATGTTGGGCAGTCCAGAGGAGGTCCAGTTCTACTGCCTCCAGAACCTACTGACTGAATGCTGGGACACCAAACCAGAGAAGGTGAGATCATACAATGTCAAGTTAGGGTTAATGTTAACTCTGGATTAGGGTTAACGTTAAGGGGTTTCAGTTAGGGTTAGGGTTACATCACTCTTTGTTGTTAAATATGTGACTTGTTTTTGCAGAGGCCAGTGGCCATGCAGTGCCTGAGGCAGATGCAGGAGCCCAGTTTCCCGTGCCTCCGGTACCTGTTGTCGTGTGGCCAACACTCCCAGCTCTTCCTGTCCCAGCTGCAGGGACACAGCGCTGTCCTCTGGGACGGAGACAAGGACACCAGGTTGGTTTAGACACTCAATGATCTGCAGGAGTCAACGGGTCATTTATAGATAACAGTTTGAACTTTTAGGGTTAGGGTTCTGAATCAGCACAAAGGCAAGGAAATCCAACACGAAGAACCCAGGAAAGACCTGGACAGTGACAGCAACGAAAACAACAGTTACCTCAGGGTTCACCCAGAATAAAAGAATACATGTCGTAGAACCCTGACCCTGATTGAAAACAGCAAACTTACATTCACAAACCCTAAATGATTTAATAAAAAACAGAAAACTCAGACAATCACTGATGATTGGGGGTTGGGTTGGGTTAGGTGGGTTGATGTAGAGCTGGGAGATTTAGCCTAAAAAAAAATCTCTGATTTTTTAATAAAAAATCGAAAATAAAACTTGATTTTGGATGCGGTTTCAATTTCCTACTTCAAAGAACATAAGTAGCTGGGATCGGCTCCAGCGACCCCATGACCCTAGTGAGGATAAAGCAGGTTCAGAAAATGAATGAATGTCAAGTACAGACTGTAAAAATATAGAAAAAAACATTAACTTTATTGTTTTCAGTGCATTGAGACAGACCTTCAAAATAAAGCAAAGGCAGTCATTGGTTTCAACACGGTGACACTGTGCATCCTCACAATAACTAAGAATAAGGTGCAACTAATAGTATTATCAACAATACTATAACACATTGTTATAACATGCCATTTAAGTTGAAATGTCTGTTCTTGGTCTCGGGTTTTGTAGAATAAAGTTCAGAGCTAGCTCTGCTTTATATGCATTCACAGTGCTGTATTCTGCTGTTATAATGGTTTTATTCCTGAAAGACAGTTTAGTATCCAGGCCCTGACATCAACATTCAACTCGGTACACAGACATTTCAGTCTCGCCTCACCTAGCGCTTAGTGTGTGACTGAAACAATGCTAAAAATAAAACAGATTACCGATGTCAAAGAGCCAGCTTTGTGGCTAATGCATTAGCGTTTACCAAATGTTTGACTGACACCAACAGACACTACAGTCAGATCCCCTGTTCCAGTTCATATGAACAAAGAACAGAATCATTCTGTACCTGTAGATGAACAGGGACAACTCCACATCTGTTTTCATTTCTTTAATTCCTTCGTTCTCTCCATTGGTTAAATCATTGCCAAAGTTTATTGGTGTTTTAGACCATGCTGTCACTCTCTTGGTTATCTTGCCCCCCTCCCCCCCCCAAAAAAAGCAACTTATACTCCAGTGCTTGTGAATGTTTTTTTTTTTCTTCATGATCCATTTTTTGCCTGGTGTGACTCATACTCCAGTGCGACTTTTAGTCCGAAAGGTACATTGTATTGATGTGTGGGACACGTTACTGCTGTTGCAACCAAATTGCCCTTTGGAGACTTTAAAAATTTTCAAATCAAATCTGCATTTATGGCTTTAGTAAAAATGAAAAATAAGTGCATGTTTCCTTTAACCCATAAGGACCCAGTGTAAGTTTTGTGTCAGTTCCAAATTATTTTTTCTCTCTGATTTTATCACCCTTTTAGTAATATTATATAGTAATATTACCCTTTGTATTTTGCATTTCATTAGTTAAAATTAAGTATTTTCCTGTATTTAATTCACTGATCATGTAGATGTTCATTAAAGTTCAGATTAAAGTTGAGGATTATTCTATCTGAGAGAAACCTGAAGAAAAATGGACTTTGTATGTTTTGTCATAGTATTGTACAGCTGAGGACGTGCATGTCTGAAAAATACTTGCGGGTGGGTAAAATATACCTAGCAACCAAAACTTTTATTTATAGTAAACATTGTTCATTCATCTGCGCATTAACAGACACCCCACACATTATGTATTTTTGAATGTTCAATGTTCATTTATTGCAGACAATGTAATTTACCGAGTGTTCTTGAATGCCTCACAGTATTCCCTGAGGTGAACGTGTTGTTAATGTGACCTCACACCATAACAGAGACACGGTGACGGAGTAGAGGAACAATGCCACAGGATTTTATCAACTTGAGTTAAAAAATAAAATCCTTTTTGCTATAAATGGACCCGTGGACTCTTGTGCCGCAAAGCTGCAACAAACAGAAAATGAAAGTTAAAATGCTTCGAAGGTCCGACTGGCTTCTTTGCATTGCGTTGAGAAGCCACAGCTGCAAAAACCCTGTGGTGCTGCCCTGTTTGTGTTCATCACATAAGTACATGTATTTGTTTGGTACACGTCCAAACCAAAGGCCCCACACCAAATCGATTCGGTACATATGATTAAGATAATGACAAGAAAATCTTTTTTTTTTTTTTTTAATTAAAATCAATTTGATCTCCAAATTCGATTCTTAGATTAAATTGATTTTTTTTTCAGCCCTAGGTTGAGGGTTAGGTTTGGGTTTGGTTTGGGTTTGAGTTATGGTTGAGGTTTGGGTTGGGGTTTGGATTAGGGTTAGGGTTAGGGTTAGGGTTGGGGTTAGGGTTTGGATTGGGGTTGGGGTTAGTTTTGGGGTTAGGGTTGGGGTTTGGTTTGAGGTTTGGTTAAGGTTTGAGTTTGGTTTGGGTTAGGATTAGGGTTTGGGTTGGGGTGTGGGTTAACCCTAGGGTTAGGGTTTGTGATGGTGTGTTGTTTCTCTAGGAACTACAGTGTGGTCAACGTAGACTCGGGCCTGGTGCAGGTGAAGAGGATGTTGTGTCCAGGCGCCAGAATCAGCTGTCAGCTCAAATTGGGAAACAGTCTGTGGATCGCCACCGAGGTACGCGACCCACGCCCACAGTCAGCCTCATCCTGCACAGAGTTATGATTTTGTAAATGTTTAATGTTTAGCACATTCAGGGTTAATAAACCATAAGTCTGTATTTTGTTTCTCGTTGAAGTATAATGTAATTATTTATATGTTTAGAGCTTTTCAAGGCTCTTTCTATTGTTGCTGTAATCATGGATGATAGATCAGTATTTCTATGAGTCTGTTTTAGATTTAATAAACACTGGTGATGGTTCTGACCCTGACCCTGACCCTGACCCTGGTTTAGGAACAGGAAGTGTTCATCTACAGCCTGAAGGACATGTGTCCGCTCAGTCAGCCCCAGAGACACTTCTCCTGTCCCAGCGTCATCACCTGTCTGTTTCCTGTTTCAGCCAAAGAACAGGTCAGTCCTCAGTCACTGAAACCAAAACCCCTGAGAAGTCTCAGCAATTCAGATGTCAGCTACGGATGTGTCTGAAAACGGATCAAATAAAGACGCTCTGTAATATCATCAGCAGATGGCGCTCCAGGTCACTCCTGGTTCTGATCAGTTCATATTAACCATTAAACAGACATTAGTGGGACCAAGGGGACACCCTCAAACCATGACACCACAACTGGACCAGTTCACAACCAATAGTTATCAAATATACAACATTTACATCAACACCATCAGATCCAACTCACCACAGATGATCGTTATTTATATCTAAATCCACCCTCCTTTCTTTAACCCTTCTCCCACTCTGTCCAGAACTGATCTGTGGGTTCAGTCCATGGAGGCCGAGGCTGACCGTCGCCTCTGTCCACTCAGAATCAGAAAATGCTTTCCTGTCTGTCATGACAGAAAATCATCTTAGAGGTCACTCATACAACAAAACACAGAAACACACAATTCCTAAAAACCTAGTAAGATTAAAGAATACTGAAACATAAAGAATTTACGCAGAGTTCAAGTAAAACTCTAAAATGTGTAATGTGGTAAAGTGCATGTGCTGGAGATCATTTATGAGCTATTGTTTGTTAACCCATGAAGACCCAAACATCCACAAGCAACAAAACCATCTACTGACCCTAACACTAGCGTTAAGCTAACCCTAACCTTAACATTAAGCTAACCCTAGTGGGTGGTGGGTGTCAACTGATGGTGTGTGAATGTGTGTTTGTCATTGTTCAGAGTCTGGACAGGGTGTTTGCAGGAATGTCCGACGGCCTGGTGGCGGTCTACAGTCTGGTGGACGATCTTCCTCTGGAGGGGGAGGCATATCTGTGTTCCCACACCCTCAATAAGACGCTGTTTGGTGTGGAGGACTCTGACTCCAGGCAGAGGCCATACCCGGTCCAGACTATGGCCCTGGTCAGCGGTCAGCAGGTGAGTGTGTAGGTGCAGGTGTCGATGGTCCAACAGTACATCGGAGTTGACTCTGAAACATTCAAAGGTGTTTTGACTCTTGAGTTAAACTGAGCTTTCATCTCTGTCATCTTTACTCAGTTATGGTTCTCCAACGGTCCGGGTGTGTTGGTGGTTGACTGTGTAGACCTTCAGGTCGTTGGACGGCTGGACCCCTACAGCCCGCCCTCCTCCATCGTATCCATCGCGACCAGCTTCAGTCCATGGGGTGAGGAGGTGGTGTGGACCCTGGATGACCACACCAACACACTGCTGCTCTACCACGCCGCCTCCTATCAGCTCTGTGCCAAGTACTGGTGAGTAGGACGGACCCAACAGAACCCGATGCATTCACTGACCACTTCACCCTGGTAGACACACAAGTTCAGGAGAAGTTCAGCAAAACAGGTTCATGTTTAGATCTGTTTTCATTTTTGATTGAACATTTTTAACTGCGGGGAGAAGTCCTGCCTCAGGGAGGAGTTTAAATAGCTCGAATCTATTTCACAATGAGGGTAGGATGGAGCGGGAGGTCGACAGATGGATGGGGGCAGAGTCTGCAGTGATGCAGACGCTAAACCAGTCCGTTGTGGTGAAGAGGGAGCTAAGCCAAAAGGAGAAGCTCTCAATTTATCGGTTTATCTACATTCTGACCCTCACCTCTGTTCATGAGCTCTGGGTCATGACCCAAAGAACAAGGTCATAAGTACAAGCAGCCAAAATGAGTTTCCTTTGCAGGGTGGGCGGGCTCAGTCTTAGAGATAGGGAGAGGAGCTCAGACATTTGGGAAAGACTCGGAGTAGATCCGCTGCTCCTCCATATCCAGAGGAGCCAGTTGAGGTGGTTCATCTAGTGAGGAGCCTCCTGAGGACTGACCCAGGACATGCTGGAGGGATTATATCTGTGGGCGTGACCTGGGAATGCTGGAAAGATTTAACCAGAGGAGTTGTTGAAGATACTGTGATATACATCCAGGATGTTCAACAGTTTACCAGTGGCTTTACCACTTGTCCTAAGTGAAATGTAAGTTGTATCCATTATTGCTGAACTAAGGCCTTCTGTTGCTAATGCTAATATGCTAATGTCATTGCGTTGTGCTGTATAACAACTGGGCAGAGAAAAGAAAAACTTTATTTGTTCAACTGTATGTAATTGTAGTTTGGTTTGTGTTTATGTGGTCATTTCAGTTGTGGAGACAGCCATCCGCTGCGGGACGTCTTCAACATACGGCGTCCTACCAGTGTTTCCTTGGACACGACCTCTGACCTTCAGACTTCAGACCAACAGGAGAAGTCAGAATGCATGAATGGAGAAGTGACGTTGATCCACAGTGAGGAGGCGGGGACACAGATCATCCAACACCAGGACTCTCTGACCGATTACTGCTCCATGTCCAGCAGCTGCACACAACAGCCAGAATCAGACGGCTCCAGCGCCGCCAGCCTGGCCTCATTACCCAACAGCACCGGCCTGTCTGCGGACAGGACGGACACAGAGACGGGGACAGACCGACAGGAGTCTGAGGGCCCGGCAGTTGTTCAGGCCTCGGGCGTCGCCGGTCCTCCTCAGCTACAGGCGTTCACTGTGCTGCCGGTGAACGGAACCCTGTGGATCCCCAGGTAGAACACACAACGGAACACAGAGAACACACAATCAGAACCACAGTAGACATGGGCCCATCAAACATGGACCTTTTTCACAACTTCTGTATTTTTGATAAAAATATGCAATCATTGTGGAATTTACTTCCTGGTCTATTGGGGCAACTATTGGCACAAGCAAAGACCAGGAGGGTTTTTTTGTTCCAGGTTGATCTTGTCCATATCTGTTCATTCTTTTCCTGAGGACAGTGAGGTTAGGACGAAATGGATTCAGACGATCCGGCGGGATGAAATACCAAAGTTAATCATTGAAAAGAGCAGTATGTATGTCTGCAGCAGACATTATACATCTGAAGATTAGCTATCAAGTCACTCGAGCCCTCCCAAAAACCTACTCGTCTAGTACATTTGATGCTACGATGACAAACACGTACATAAACACAAACTTTACCCGAAAAAGGCTAACCAATGCTAGCATTGGGCTAACATTACTGTGGCTACACAGCAAACATCCCCTTGGACTACCCTAAACAGACCAAACTAATATCCCATAATCCTTCATTCAAATCAGACTATGATACTTTAATAAGGTCGACTGTACATTAGACATAAATTATGTCCACATAAACATGCTAATGACTTGTCATTCTAGCAGCAGTTCAGTAACAGCCTGATCACTCTCTATTTACTTTGATATTTATGGACAAATTCCTCGTGGAAAAATTTGTACCTTTTTTTGATTTTGTTTGTTTTGGTTCCGGAGTTTTCTTCCATGAGCCTTCAACATCTCCAAATGTAATATTTGTTAAGTGGGTCAGGCTGGTTGTGGACACCTGATCCACTTAGTCTCACTGTGTTGGGCATTCCTATTTTTTGGGGGCATTGTGCCCGGGGGTGGGGTTACGTTCCATGTTTTAGGGTTAGGGGTTAGGGAGTAACCAGATTCTGACACCGCACCAACACAAGTGTGAAAAAGGTCTATTAGCAAAAAAGAAAATGTAAACTTATGTCTCCATAGGAGACAATTGACTTTTTTCAGTTTAACCTTTATTTAACCAGGAAAGACTCACTGAGATTAATGACATTGTGTACAAACCCTCCAGATTAGAGACAGGATCTTAGATATACTCTCACTCCACTCATGGGGGTAAATTGGGTTCATAATCACATGTTGTGAGTCCATGTTCACTATGTTTGTGTGTGTTTGGATGGTTTGCAGGCGTGGCGGGGACGTGATGGTCATTGAAATGCAGTCCCACTCCAATTATCTGAGGGGGCGTGTCATTGCTGTACTCCGCCCACCTGGATGTCCTTTGGGGTAAGATCATTTCCTATTTAAAGCTCGTCACAGAAGCAGAATGTGATATTTTTAACACAATGGATGGATTGAATGGTTGACATGGATGCATCTAATGAACCACCTGTAGAAGAAAAAACATCTCATTTCAAATTTTACACATAGAAACGGTCTTATTAGTGCTTTGTCCAACTTTAAAGACTGATTATGTCCTGAGACAATACCTTAAATGGAAGACAAATGATGACGTAAAGGGGCATTTTTTCAAGAAAGACTGAAAACCACTGATATCGACCCTGCAACACACAGGGTTAATGTTGAGACACGTTTAGACCTACTGTTCTAAATCTGTACGTATGAGTCCAGAACATGAAGCCCAGATTCAGCTGAACATTAACCCATTCGACACTGAGGGAGGAACAGTCAAAGGCCCATATGTGACCGTACTGATGCAGCTTCAATAAAGCCCATCCTTCATCATATGTTCATGCTCCGTCTGTGAGTCTGTAATTATCTGTTAAAAGCACCGGCAGCTGTTGACACTGAAAGGCCTCCAGTGTGAGTCTCCACAAAGAACCACATGGTTTTAGCCACAAGTCATAAAAGCTGAACTGGGGGGTGTTTATGTCCTTAATAAGTAGGTGCCGGGTGGTGCACCTGTACCAGGTGGGGGTCCAGGTCAGGAAAAGGCTGGTGGGGTCATCCAACGTCAGATCATCTGTTTTCATTTTATTATTCATTGTAGTTAAACGGACCGGTTCAGGTTCTGTGGGGTGGGGGGGTGGGGCCATAATGACACGCCTCAGCAGGACTATGGACTAAACGCTGACAGATAATTGTACGGCAGATATGGGTCACCAGAAGACCTGGATCCTCCCAGAATGCTTTGTGGCAGCCATCATAAATTAAAGAGCTAAACGTGGAACATGTTTGTCTATGTGTCGGTTATTCAGGTTAGAACCCGGAAATATGGGGCAGAATCATATATAGAACCTATAGAACCATATATAGGATATAATAAGATTCATCTACCTCTCTGTCTGTCTATCCATCCATCTGTCTGTCTGTCTTTTTGTCTGTCCTTTTCTTTCCTCAGTATAAATATGTTTTCAAGGATCTGTGTTCAGTCCAAACCAAACCCAGTTCTGAGTTCACAGACGTCTCCACTCCCCATCATCCTCCACTAATGTAAACCATAGTAATGTGACAGGAGCCAGGGGGGTGAGGGGTGAGGGAGTTCTTGAGTAGGACATGTGTAAACACTGCCTTGTGTACAACAGTGTCCTCAGTATTCTCCGGGTTTCCAGGGAACCACTTCCTGGAATTAGAAGATGTAATTTCCTCCCTCCTCGTCTTTCTTTCAGGATCCTCAAGGAGGCAGCACTCGTGGCTAAGGACACCGTAGTGTGTGGTTTCCATGGTGACACCAGTGGGTGGAGCCTGTGCGTGTGGAGGGCGTGGGGCTGCGACCATCTGGATGTGTTCTACCGGTCCTATGAGGAGCTGGGCCGCATGGAGGCCGATGTGAGGAAGAGGAGGTAGTTCTGACCTGGGGTTCTGAGGCAGAGAACCGCAAC
>JAPTGZ010000018.1:4359011-4370024 GCA_029814645.1 Fowleria isostigma
CTTGTATATATTAAAATATATAATTTCACATGTTCTTAAACGTTATTTCACACTGACCGACATGACCAAGGAGTAAAGATTACCTACAACTGCGAGAAAGCACTCTAGGCTTGTGACAACTACTGGTATCTTGCTTTTTGGACTTGCAATTTTGTTATTTTTATTTCTCCTATTCGTCCTCCCTGTTATGTTCTTTATGCTATAATGCATGTACTAATGATATAATGTGTATATGTACTGATGAATCAATGTTTTTGAGGATGAAGGCATTTCCATGTATTGATGGTATTAATGGATCAACAGGTATTAAGCAGCTGGGATCAGTAGATGGTTTTGGTCAGTGGTGGGTGTTTGGGTCTTAATGGGTTAAATTTATATAAATAAGCTCTGTAACTGACCAAATATATTTTCCTTTCACTAAAACCTACACAGATAAAGTACAAATATTTACAGTCAGTCAGTGAACAGTTTTTTTGGTCTTGTTTTCACGTTCACTACAGAGCCTCTGAACATCCAAATGGATCAGATGTGATGACCATAAAAAGACAAAAAAACTACATTTTAAATCAATTATTTACATTTATTAATAGGATTAATGGATCAACAGGTATTAAACAGTTCAGATCAGTAGATGATTTTGGTCAGCGGTGGATGTTTTCGGTCTTTATGGGTTAAACCTTTGTGATAATATTCATATAACAGTAGTAGATGGATCCTAGTGTGCATTCTGTACTCTGAAAATTTGGTTAAACTTGTGATGCCGTTGTCCAGACTTGACTGTTATTCCAACAGCAGTGATAGATATCAAGATGCTAAGATTATTCATAACGGTTTCCTACCTGTAACTTTGTCACACAGACCTCTGGCTGCATTTCTGACTGCTGTGTTTGTTTTATGCATTTTTTTTAAATTGTATTATCTCTGGTCAGTCTTTACAGTCCCAGCTACTTGATTCAGTATTTGACAGGGCTGCGTGTTGCTGTTTTTTTTTTGTCCTTTTACGTATTTACAATTGTGGGTTGTAGATAGGGTGCCATATAATGTTACCATGAGGATTTATATCCATTTGTTTGCATTTGGATGCATAGTAAACATTTGCATGAGAGTATTGGATACTGCACAGTCGTATCATCCCTTCATCGCTGAAGCCAGAAGCCTGTGTCATTAATTTTCCTTTTCAGTGCATTTTTTATTCCACATATATATTCTGCACACATTTTTGCTTCCCCTCAGCCAGAATGCATGAGTAGGTTTCTTAGTGCGAAAACCGCGAGCTATATTTGTTATGCTAATTTCAAAACAAGTGGGAGTAATTAATTGATTGGGTGCACGGAGGCCTTTCGGGCATAACTTCTCCTCGCTCTTCACCCCGTCTCTGAGCCTCTCCTGGGATGTAAGTGTTATTCCTAAAGCAGCAAACTGGGCTGTTGCGCTGATTACAAACGTGACACACGGCTACGATACTAACTGAAGCAAATGGCACGAGTGGCTAATTTTTCTTTCGGTATCCTTGGCCGAACAGCGGCAGTAAATATCTCTGTAATTACGGCCCATGAGCGGGTGAAACGTACCTGAGGTTTGGTCTCTTCACTCCAAGGTCAAACAATAGTATCTGCTATCCTTTCTGAGCACAATGAGTTGACCACATAATTCGAATTTAGGAGCAGCTGGTGGCAGGTGAAAAATATCATCGATGAAAATACGGCTTTGGGGCCAAAAGGAAGCGGGCTAAAGGTGTAAACAACCTTTTATCATGCGCAATTAACAAGCAGCTATAATAAATCACAGCTGCTCCACGTGTCACATATATTAATGACTCTCTCTCTTATTGGAGAAATTAATTATTTACAATGCACAGGCAGAGAATCAAATCCCATAGGAAGAAATCTTTTTCAGCGTAATGCGGCTGCAGAGGGAGTCTGATGTACAGCTCATGACACGTTATTATCTGTTTCTGTAGGCAGGGGATGTGTTGAAATGCAGAGTGTGATTATTATTCTCTGCAGTAACAGTTTATCTATTTCATGAACTAATAAAACACCATTTACAATCTGGCGTTTATAAAGCACTGCCCGGGTACGCGGCGTTTTCTCAGGGCTCGTTGGGAAACGTCCTGGTGTTGCGATCGGGCTCCAACTTTTCCCACTAACGGACAAATCTAAACAAATGGCCCTGGAATGTTTAATTTGCTGAGGTGCAGGTAATAAACCGAGCTCAGGTTCTGTCATAAATGTAGTCGCTCTGTTAGAATTAATACACGTGTTAATTTCGAGGGAAGCCTGTGGAAATTAGTGATGTTATGTTGAAGCTGCAGGTTTTATAAGAAGTTGGTAAATGTGATCTAATTGAAAAGCTTTTAGTTTTTGATGAATTTTATTCGATTTTTTTTCCCCCCATTTACTTATAATGGGTGAAATTTCACCACTTCATTGCCTATAGCAAAAAAACTACTGGTTGAATTCATACCAATTTAGGTTTATAGATTGCCAGTGACCCAGAATAGATGTGGTTTCATTTTGGGAAAAGTATGTCCAAAAAAACCCAAAATAAAATAAAATATTTTTTCCTCTCCCTTTTACTTATAATGAGTGAAATTTCAAATATTTATAAAAACATCAATTTGGTTTCAATTTATTTCCAACCTGGCACATATGTAGAGGCAATTGATATGCTGACATCACTACATGCCAAAATAAGCTACAATACATATGAGGGGTGGGGTGTGTTGTGCCTGGCACCACTTGTTTTAGTACAGTATTTATTTTAATACGTTATATAGGCCTAATTTTCCATACAATGGAGCAAAAATAATAATGAAAACAGTCTAGTAGAATAAAACATAAAATACACATGAGAGAAAAATAATGATGGATGAAATACTTAAGCTTTTAGATCTCTGTCTATCTAGATGTGTGTGTGTGTGTGTGTGTGTGTGTGTGTGTGCGTGTGCGTGTGTGTGTGTGTGATGTAGATTATTTCGCCTCTGGACTCATTCTACTTCCTTTCCAGCTTTAACCTTGAGGTTCACATGTTTTTTTCATCTGATGCTTTATTATTACTGTCTTCTGAATGATTTTGCATTGAGGTGGAAGATTTAGTTCTTTGTTGAGAAAACTTGCAGGAGAGCAGATAATGACATAAATAATGAAAATCTCTGAATATATATATATATATATATATATATATGTATACATATGTATATGTGCAAACATACACACACACACGATCTTTATCTCATATTTTATGGGTAATTACTGACAAATTCACTGTCATGAGACAAAATCTAGAGGTGCAGGTTTTTTGGTTCCACTCAGTCCAATCTAAGTACAAAATGCTGAGAGTAATTATGAAAGTTTTGCTTAACAATGCAAAAAATAATCACACATTTAGGCTTTAAAAAGCATCACTGAACACTGTATTTTTTCAGACAATTTTCTTCCGAGAGCAGAATTTGTCAGACAATCACGTCTGCTAAATGAGTGTGAGTGCACCTTTTCCTTAAAAATTGTATTGCTCTTTTCATGCAAGAAATATGGGCAAAAAAGTTCTTTATTAAAAGGAAATTACATTTACCAAGTGCTTTGCATAAAACAGACACAGAATGAGAATAAGTGGAAACCACTGCATTAGAGAATAGATGTAATTACATGAATGGGTTCATCTGCATTAGGGGAAAGATGAAGGTAGAATCAGATGGGGAGACGGATTCACATGTAGGTTGATCTAAATAAGGCTGACAGGTGAAAGGCACATCTCCTTATGTTTGGAAACCTCTGAGAACAGGCCCCAAGATTCACCACTCATGTTGGTATATGACCTGGATTTCATCTGAGCATCATTTTGTTGAAGGGCAGCGATTTCTTTTCCTCCAGCAGCTGTTTTCAGAGGAAAAAGTGATCCAATGTCATCCACATCAGAATCTGTGCCAGACAGGAGAAACAAATGGATGGGGTGCCTGGCTAAAAGTCAGGCAAAGTCAGTGAAGCATCAGCCACCCTGTGATGTGATGTTTGGAACTTGTTCAGGATAATGTCCACTGTCCAGCCGCGCTTTGTCCTGATGTATGAGGTTTGAAAACAGACGGGCAGCAGAAGACACAGCTCGGTAGCTTGGTGGACTGGAAATGCAAGTTTGGACGGAGATAATCATGTCTGTTCTAAGTTTGATTTTTGCTGCAACTCCAAGTTATTTTGGTGAGGAATGCTGAATCCATACTCGGCTTCTCTTCATCTGACGTCGCATTTTTAGACTGAGCCACCCTTGACTGAACCTTTGAACATCAGTGCATCAGCAGCTCACAGCGCTCAGCATCAGTCTGGGACACTTGAACTTCACTGTCTTATACTTCTGCTGGAGTTATTGTTTGCAAATATACAGGGTTTTCCAAAAAAAATGACATCATTTGAGAAGTCCATATCGAAGTAAAGTTACATGGTCAGGAGAAATGATACTTAATAGTTTAGTTTGTTTATTTTGAACTTATGCACTCCATGTACAGTGCTAATTATATATACATGTACAATATTCAATACTGTTCATATACATCTCATTATGTGTACACAGATTTACATGGAATGATTGCTAAAAAAAACCCACCATATGCACAATATATACATAAGCAAGTCTGCATAGAGAAGTATATGCAGGGTTTCATTGACTGTTTGTTTGCTTAAATTCTGTGAAGCCCTGTGAGGCAACCTTGTTGTGATACTGGGCTATATAAATAAAATGAAACTGAACTGAATTGAATACACATATAGAATTAGACATGGTGAATATACACAGAAAATGTACATCAAGAATTACACATAAATAATCTGCCTACAGAATTATGCTTAAAGAGGTATACTTGGAGAATGTGCACATGGAACTATACACATAAAAACAGACATGGAGAATATGCATATAAAATTGTACATAGGATTTATTCTGGACATAAAATGTTTTACTCTACAAATTTCAAATTAAAGACTCTGGGAAAACAGTAATTTTAGAATGTTCCAAAGTTTTTACAAATGTTCATTGTGTGTGCTGCTTGTGAAGTGGCACACATCAAGTCAGTAGTGGAGTTCTTGCCACACTTGCTGCAGCATCATGGGTGTAACACTGTCTAGAGCAGGGCTGGGCAATCCTGGTCCTCGAGGGCCGGTGTCCTGCATGTTTTAGATGTTTCCCTCTTCCTTCACACCTGGAACCTGTTACATCCTCATCAGGCTCCTGCAGAGCTTGACCTGCTGAGCTGATCATGAATTGAACCAGGTGTGACGGAAGAGGGAAACATCTGAAACGTGCAGGACACCGGCCCTCGAGGACCAGGATGGCCCAGCCCTGCTCTAGAGTCTCAGTAGCTGGGTTTCCATTACCCTCAGAAATGCGCAAAATGTAAACTGCGCAATAGAAAACTGGTAATGGAAACACAGAAATGTCGCAAAAACTGTTAAAGAGCACAAAAAGACTTTTACGCTCTCATAAAGCAGTTTTTGAGATGCTTGGATATAGAAGTATAGCACAAAAGTGTCATGACAACACATTTTGCGCATCTTTTTCACCAAATTTTGCCTTTTTTCTCAGAATTCTGACTTTAATCTCTTGAAACTTTTTTCTCAGAATGATAATTAAAAAAAAAAAAAAAAGGACCTTATTTTTGTATTTTTTTCCCCCAGTGGCCCTAATCCTCTTCCATACTTGGATGAGAGATGAAACGTTTTCCAAAAGAACTAAACTATTTCAGTTGAACCGAGAAGAACTACCAAGAAGACATTTATTACATTAATTTTCTGACGTTATATGCCAAGTTTCAATCAACACACGTCGGACGTTTCTTATTTTTTTGTGCTGCTTCTTGTCAGGAGGTCAGAGATCAAACTAAATACTGACTTAAACCTTCAGAACTCATTCACTTAGGTTTTTTGGTTTACCTTTTAAGGCTGTGTGCACATTTCCTGTATTACCTGGCTGTTTCTGAAGAGAATGAGGAATAAATATGTATGATCATTTCAACCCTGAAAACACAACAAAGCTAAAGGTGGCCTTAGCCTTTTGCAATGCACTCTAGATTTGCTCTGGTGACATAAATAGACAAGCAAAAACAGAAAGAGAAAAAAAGAAAATGAGGGTGGAGCTGAATGGTGAAGGATGTGTGGAGACAGCTCAGATTATAGCTCCAATAATATCAGAGTCTTAACTGATTAGTTTGGATTTTTGTGTTTCTCCACCATTTAAGAGCACCCACAAACATCAACAAAATGTTTAAATGTTCTTTATAAACTCAATATATCCTCCATCCTTTCCTGAGGCCCTGAAGTGCCCTTAAATCCACCAGTCTTCTCTGACAGTAACGACAATTCTGCCTCAATTGTTCAGCCCCCTTGTGTTATATTGTGACTTTAGTGTTTTAATAGTTTATTACAGTCCCAAATCACAAACAAACTAGCTGATCAAGGCGGCAATAAAGGACGTAGAATTGGGTTTTCTTTTTCAAATGAATTCGGTGTTTAGAATAGATCGATATAATGGCTTCAGTTCCCCTGAGGTTTGATTCCTTCTGATTAGAGGGTGTTAACACTGAGCTGTAATACAAATTTCACAATGTAGCCTAATCCTAAACTGTTGCTTCTATGTCAGTGTCAGGAAGGTGGAAAGGCTCAGGAACTAGGGTGTAGAAAAATTTAGAAAAATGCAGTTTTTAAAAAAAATACATCAATTTCTATGTAAATTATCAGCAGTATTTATGTGATTCAAATCATTTCAGTCAATTCAGTTTGTAGCTCAAAAAAAGAAGTTTTAGGATTTACTTTTTAAGTTTTTCCTCCTACCCTATAGTGTCCTACCCTATAACAAGTTTTGTGAAAACTACAGACTAGACAAGCATAAGCCATCCTGCAACCTCCTTGGCAAAGGTGATACTGATAATGAAGCCATTGCACAAATATGAACTTCATTTATTTGGTACACCATATACTACCAAGGTGACTTAACTGCCACTGACACTACCAATGATTATTTGACAGTTACTGTTGCCTGTCTATCATCCTGTCAATAAGGTTATTTCACCCAGGGATGGTTGTGTATGAAAATCCCAGTGAATCAGCAGTTTCTGAAATACTCAGACCAGCCCATGAGACATCAACGACGTCACTTAAAGGAGTGATTAAAAAAAAAAAAAATTGAATTATGCATTTAAAACATTTTCCTGTGGTCTAAATAAACTATAAATGTTTTGCTTGGGTCTAAATTCTTCATTAATTCAGCGCTACAGGTCCACCTTTAACCCTAATTCTGAGTAATGACACAAGAAAGGTGGTTTTGAGTGCTGGCCCTTTAAATGCAAATAAGCCACTTCACACCCCACCCCCTCCAGGTTGTTGACTGTGCTGCTCTGTCTCATTCAACCATGTTCATTAATACAACCAACAACTGAACATTTTAGGTAATCGGCTCGAAGTTTAAGATAAGGATATTTTCAGTATGGACTACAACCGCTACTGCTGGTAAACAATTATGTTGTACTTGGAGAAATATTCAGCAGAAGTCTTGGCCTTATATGTACAGATGTTGTGACATAACTAGTTATAGATGTAACAAATTAAGAAGGAGCTAAAATGGGTCATAGGAATCCACAAAATTTTTGCCCAAAGTGACTATAAAGATAACTCTGCAGCACCTGGATGGTTAACATTCAAACTTGATGAACTATTAATGTCAAAAATACACAAATAAATGAACCAAAGACTAATAAAAGTGGGTTTGGCAAAATATGACCCCTATAAATCCCCTTTCCATTTCAATGCTCAGATGTTCAATATTGACGAAACAGTCTGGATCTGCTCCATGTGCTTTTGATTATGCCCGATCACTTTTATACCAGGCCAATCACAAATGCCTGATTTTTTTGCTTGGTGGTTGAAGTGTTTGCAATACTTCAGATGCACCGACTTTTTTTTGGTCGTGAGTCAAATTCAGTTCCAAGTCTGCTAATCTCTTTACAGCTGTTGTCAGCTGTCCGATTCAAAAATAAGGTAAAAGTGTCATATCTGTCTTATCTGTGATTGATTTACTTGGCGCCTGTCAGTCCCGCCTTCATATTTGGATTCAAGCTCCATAATTCCAGACCATTTTCTCAGTATTGAATACACTGTAAAAATGGGATGTCTGGCTATACTAGATTACTGCTGCCATATGATTGGTAGATATTAGTGTGAACAAACTGTTGTGCAGGTGTACCTAATAAAGTGGCCAGTCAGTGGTGGTACTTTGACGGTGTGTGAGTATGCTTGGCCTCTGCACATTCAATGCCATCAAATGCATGTTAGAGTTAATAATGCAGCAAGTGAAGGAAATTCACACACTGACATCACAATGTCTGATTTCAGGTAATAAGCATATGATTTTTTGATAAACCTACAAATACTCAACAGCTGGCTGACTGAGACCCCTGCAAGTGATGGCAGCGAATCTATGGGTTTTACTACAGAATTCTTTTGTACGGTTTGTGCCTTTGACAGTTGAAAGTAGAGGCAGATAAGAGATATCTGGAAAGAGAGCAGAGGAATGTCATGCAGCAGATCCAGCTGGGAAACTAATGTGGGATTCACTTTGCCCCAGTAAATGTTGAGGTTTAACAAAATTAAAACAGGCTGCTGATTTTCTGATTAAGCCGCTTTCTAGTGCTGTTATGAAGGATGGCATGCAGATTTACTGGTGAGCAGTAATTGCTCTTAGGCTAAGTTTAAACACTTTTAGTTTGATATTTACAGTAGCAGTGCTGGGAAATGAGAAACATCACTTGCAGACCTTGTGACCAGAACCTAAGGTGTCTGAGCCAATGGGAGGAGAGAAGGCCTTTCTAAAATTGACATATTTTGCTTCTGGGGACCTTCAGCTAAAAAAAAAAAAAAAAAAGAAAAAAAGTGAAATTCTGTCTGTCGAACAGACACATGGTGACGACGTTTGTGCTACTGTCAGTATCTCTCCCAGTGTGCAAGAGCTGTATTTTCATCCCGTCAGTGTTTAATATTTAATGGTCAATATGAGATGCCAGCTCCGTATCCCTCCAGACTCAACAGCCACGTCTGTGCTGTATAAAGTTATTTGCCCAGGGTAATAAGAGTTATTGAAGCGACACACCAGCACATTATTGGTTAGGAGATGCTGGGAGGCCTCAAGCTGGTGAGGTGAAGGCTAAACTATGGTAGCATATTATAGCTCTAATTAAACGGAGCGCCTATCTCTTCAAAGTTACCGACTTTTTGTGTGGATCCACAACTTTTTGGTTTAAAGTTTAAGCTTCAGAACGTTCCTTGCCTACGACTTTCCCAGCGGGTCATGCAAATTATTTAAAGGCAAGAGATTCAGATTTCAACATCTGGAAAGAAGCGCCAGCAGTCAGGAGAGGTCCAAGACAGATGACAACCCAACACAAAGCATCGTGAGTGGAGCGAGGATGCGGGGAAGACGACGGAGATGCAGGGATGAATATGAGAAAGAGGAAAGAGGAAAAGAAAAGCGGTTTCTATACGGTGTCTGGGGTGAACAAATGCTTGGGAGACAAATCAGACAAGTTCTTTGACTCCCACCATCCGCTGTACTATGAGATGGGAGATATCTGAGCCCTGCGCTGTCATCAATCACCTGTCCTTCAATGTTTGACAAATCGTTGTCTCAAAAGGCTTTTATGTGGTATTAATATTCCAAACTTTCAACAGCAGGGGGAAGTCTGGTACCAGAGCACACACAGAACTAATAAAACCCCACCAGTGAACAACGACATGTATCTACAGACAGTATCACTCACTGAATAAAATATAAAGCTCATTACTTACACACATCTGTATTAATGCAACTCAACTTAATATACAGTAGAAAGCACTTTAAGAACAACATCAACGTGCTGTACACAGGCAAAAACAAATGAAATGTATAAAATTATTGTATCATCAAGGTATCTTCTTCAAACTAAAAGTCATATTTTTCAAACATATTTTAAAAATATTTTTCAAAATACACAATTTTTTTTCACATTTTTCATTCTACCAACTAAAAGTCACTATTTTGACAGTTACTCAACATAATACTGTGTCTAATAATCTTCATATACTATATCAGCTGATAGTTTACATTACAGCTCTGTTAGCCTAGCTCAGTTTTCAGACAGAAAACAGCCACAGTAAAACCACAAATAATTTCTGCACTAAAGATATGAGTAGAATAAGGTCAAAACTGTCACTGTTTAGTTCTGAAAAATGGACCAAACAGCAACTTAGCAAAGATAATTACATCACATAATAACTTTATACCTTCATAAGCCTCATAATTAAACTCCGTTTTGATCATTTACAGCTGTGTCCAGGAGTTAAAAAAAATGCTGGATTTTTTTTTTTTTGTGACTCACTACTCCCTCTAGTGGTCACATAATCTGAATCATCTGATGGCTGCTGGTGTAGGTGGTATCTTTGGCAGAACTTGAACTCTTTATTCTAAACACACTAATGGTATTTGAGATAATTTTCAGATAATATGTGTTTTATATTTGCAAAGAGAAATACAACATAAAGCATCTTTAATGGGAAATAAAAAAATTACATTATTAAATCTAAATGTTAGTTTTTGCAGAGGTAGGGCTACGGAATTAATCAAAACTAGCGTGTTGACCTGTGGGGGATCCCCAGGTTCTAGATGTGGTAGTTTTTATGCTGTTCTGTATTCATGCATGCTGTACCGCATTTGTCTAGCAGTCACTGCTAAAGCACCATGGCCATAGCAACATTACTGTAAGGCTATTTTTTTTCCAAAATTACTAATATCTTCCAAAATATTGCTCCTATCAACTTGCTGTTTTCGCTAGTTTCTTCCTTGACCAAAAGTACATAAGTATGACAAACTGCAACAGTCAGCTCTGTGCGGATTTTGTGTGAATCCCCAGATACACACACATATACACACACACACACACACACACACACACACACACACACACACACACATACATGCACGCACTGTCACAGAGGCTACTTG
>JAPTGZ010000018.1:5052789-5063146 GCA_029814645.1 Fowleria isostigma
GAGAAAGAAAGCACACCAATATAATTTAATTAACCCTAGAACACTATCGCCGGGTGATTTTCACCCGATTTCCATGTCAAACCAATGGGACTAATTTTAGCGATAGTGTTCTAGGGTTAAACACACTGAGCACAAAGCTGTTTTATGCAACATAAAGGAGATAGATGGATAGAACGATAGATAGACCGTGGGTAGGTAGGTAGGTAGGTAGGTACGTAGGTAGGTAGAATTAACTGTTGACATAGTAGTACTATATTGATATCTTCTTCTTTTCCTTTCAGCTGTTCCCTTCCTGGGTTGCCACAACAAATCATCTGCCTCATCCTATCCTCTGCATCTTCTTCTCTCACACCAACTAACTCCATGTCCTCTTTCACCACATCCATAAATCTCCACTTTGGTCTTCCTCTAGGCCTTCTGCCTGGCAGGTCCAACCTCAGCATCCTACTACCAATGTATTCACTATCCCTCCTCTGTACAGTAGGATTGGTAGTACTACTATGTTGATATACTGTCATAGTATCATTTACTTTATCCTTGCAAAAACAACTAAATTAAAGGTGCCTAAGACTTTAGCATGACATGTAAGGTTGACAAGAACAAATTAACCATAATATAAATATTTTTTTAAATTTCAAAGTATTGTAATATTTAAGGTTTGTGATAAAAATTGCAAAGTAACATTTAGTTTCATGTCAACCAGCTCAGTGGACTGCATCTTCAGTCTCATGTGATAGATGTCATCAATACTTGTAGACTTTTCTGTTGGTCTCTGTTTGATACAATACTATACTAATATACTAATTCTCACATATTGGTTGGCAATATTCAGGAGCTCTCATATACAGACCTTTACCCACTTAGAACTCCAGTAAACCGTAACATTTTTCGTAAAGTCTGATGCATACGCCAAGTTTTGTGCCTTTTTGAGCACATCAAGACCTCTGGCAACAGAACAATAATCATCTTTTGAAATTGGGCCTTCACATACTGTGCGTGTTTGCATCTTTATGGAAATAGAATAATATACGAGATGAAATGAGGAATGTCTACAAACCATGAAAGAGCATTATGTACAATGAAACTTTAGAAACACATCCAATAAAATACAGCATAAATACAATGAAATAAGTGGATGGAATGTTTCTAAAACCTTGATAAAAATGCCAAGTATCTCTACCGTTCTGAAATCGCTCTGCCCATGTGGCTATAAACAGCACCGTAGTGTTTTTTGCCACTTTGATGTTTTACGGCTGTTGATAATTTGGATTCAGTCTCCACTTTGAAACACCCGTCTATTCTGCTCCAAACACCTAAATCTCTTCATTTCGCTTTATCTCTACCTCATTCCTCCTCTTCTGTCCTGTGTGACACACTTCTCTAAGCACTTTGCCGGGTTTGTGTGTGCAAGAGATTTAGCTTTTACCAAGATGGCTTTGCGGAGGCTGTCTTGCCTGAATAGCAAACCTTCATTGATAATGTGGCATATTTTGAAGAGAATCATTTTCTCTCCACAACAAACTGCATATCCAGATCCTTTAAGAAAAAAAAAAAAAAACAACACTGCATTGAGAATACAGTAAACAACAAGATGCAGCTGTAAGCTCACAGCGTTAGACAGTCATGTCAAACCCAGTCCAGATACCTGTGAGATGATTTTAACAGCATGCACAACTGGGTTCTGTTAGTCTGACACTGGGATTTAGTCATTCTTTTTCACCATACCTGCATAATTTTTTTTATAGAGTGCACATAAATCCATTCTGTAGTTTTGAGAAAGTAAAATGAACATTACAGCATCTAAAGGGGATTTTTTTTTTTTTTTAAACAAAGTGGCTCTTGCTACAGAACAGTGGGACTTGCTTTCTCATTTGTCTGTTACCACAGAGCCAATCAGAGCCGTCGTTAGAATACGTGCAGACTGGCATCCTCTAACCTGTCACCCTGCTGACACGGTACTGAGGTAATAAGCATCGCTCATGTCTTGGGCCTGTCTGGTTAAAGGAAAAGGTTTGGTTTCTTTCTTTATTTTTTGTTTTTGTTGGGGAAGGTAGGGATTCTTAGTTGTTTTTGTTTGTTGTTTTGACCGTGCTCACACCTGAAGTAATAAATTGCCAGTTTATTTTGAATTTAAGTCTTCGTCACAGCCTTCTTTGGGAGTGAGATTTTTGAGTGGGAGACCATTTTATGTTATGCCTTAGTTCCCCTAGACTGGGTCAGAACAGTACCAGTTAGCCTATCCTAGCAGCGCTCCAGGCCACAGCTATATGTACACAAACACAGACAGAACCACAGGATTCACTAAAATCACAGTGCAGTGAATATGCACATGAGGTTATGTCTGGTGATTTCTTCTTCTGGTCACACGGTAATATGGCGTCATTGTTTCCAAAAAGTGGTGTTTTGTCTCCATACGGCAACACAAGGGTGGCGTTATTAGATTTTTTTCTGCTCTGAGACCTGTTCTCCAAAAATACCATTTCAGGGCACTGACAATGCCGGTGTCATGTGAACGAAAGGCCAAAACAATTTTAAACTTTTGTGGATTGACATAATTTCATTGATGCATATATGGGGTGAATACTTCATATATGACCACTACTGTGGCAACAAGAGGAGAATGAGTTCATGTAGCAGTATCCATGATTGGCTCTGTGGCAACAAAATGTCCCTACTGCTTATTGTCACAGTACAAATACTAACATTTGATTGGCTCTGGTGCAATAGACAAACCAATATTTTTTGCCATCAATCAATATCCTTTATTTAACCAGGTAAAAGACTCATTAAGATTAAAATCTCTTTTTCAACAGCGACCTGGCCCAGACGGCAGCACAAACAAAGTTACAACAATAAATACAACAAGACAATACAACAGAACAACAGCAGTCAAACAACATAGACTTAAAAACACATGACAAGTCAAATTAATTTAAAACGTATCAGTAATAACTCAATATAAAAGAAAGTTCATTGCCCAAGAGAACTGGATTCTCGATCCTTTAAAATTGACTTAAATTCCCCCATAGTGATCAGCTCTGGTAGCCTCAGATCTTTCTGGATGTCATTCCATGACCAGGGAACAGCATAACTGAAGGCTTTTTTTTACCAAGTTCTGTGTTGGCTCTAGGAACCAACATGTGGAGAACATCCTGTGACCGTCGGCTGTAATGACTGGAGTCTCTACACATATAGGAAGACAGATAGGGGGGAACTAGTCCAAGAAGACATTTATATATAAAAACCATCCATCAAGAAAGTCTTCGGGCAGTTAAAGATGGACAGTTTGCCTTTGTGTACAAAGTGCAGTGGTGAACAAGATTGCCACAACCAGTAAAAAACGTAAGGCACAGTCATATACAGTGTCCAGTTTTTTCAAGTAAGTGCCAGGTGCATTCATAAAAAGCAAGTCTCCATAATCCAGCAATGGAATGACCTTATGACCTGGTGCCACAGTACTGTCACAGTAGCCATTGCCTTTTTTAAAACATTACACACAATCTTGTATTGTTTGTTGACATTAAATTTCAAGCTTTGTGTAGTGAAGGGATAATTCGTTGACATATATTTAAATCATAAATTAAGCTCAAAGTGCTTGCAGGACCATATTCCTGTATTCTGTTTAACAATAAAAGCCTTACATACATAGTTCTACATGGTAAAGTTTAGATTTCCTTAACCCATAAAGACCCACTGCTATTATTGTGTCAGTTCCCAAAATGAAATTGTCTCTCTATATAACCTTTCATAAGTGATTTATCCATATCAATTATATTATCCTCTGTATTTTGCATTTTTCACTGTCATGTATTTTCCTATATTTGACTGCCTTCACAAAAATTTACAATAAATTCAAAGGTTATTATAATATTATAATATAATAAATATTATACTGAAGAAATATATGTATCATTAACTGAACATAAACCAAGTATCTCCATTCACTGTCACTGATTCATCTCCATGGGTTTTACGGTGAATCAATGGTGTAGAAGATGACAGTGTTTCCAAGTTCAATACGGAGCCTCTGAACGTCCAAATGGGTTATATGTGATGACCATTAAAAGATGAAAAACTTTATTTTACATCTATTATTTACATGTATTGATAGAATTAATGGATCAACAGGTATTAATCATTGTAGATCAGCAGATGCCTTTAGTGGTTCTGTATGGGTCTTTAGGGGTTAAGCCAGTTCTTGACACAGATTAACTAAAGGTTAAGGTTTTGAGGCCTTCACTGTGTTTGATGGCATGCTGAAAACCCAGTCTGTCTTTGCAAGTAAAAGAAAAAAAAGCTTTCAAAATGGACATAATTTTTACTGACATGTCCGACAGTAAATGAAAGGTTTGCCTCTGAGTCATGGAGATGTCATCAGAATCAGAATGTCATGACGCCCTGTGAAATTCGCTGTATCTACATCCAGGTCAACACATTCACAAGTTTGAGCCAGTCTGTTTCACCAAATCAGCCGGAAACACGACACACAAAGCCTCTTAGGACAACAGTGCTGACAAGTGTTGTGGTATCACAGGTCGAAGAACAGGTTTTCCTACTCAGTCACAGGAGACATGTTGGAGGAGATTTAGATACATTAAAATTACATAATTTCAAATTAAAAGCATCATATATGACAACTCAAAAAGTCATAGTTTGTGATAAAAGTTGCAAAGTAACATGTTTCATGTGAAACAGCTCAGTTGACTGCATCTACAGCCTCATGTGATAGACGACTTCAGTATGTGTAAACTTTTCTGTCGGTCTAGGTTTGATATGTGTAAGAATTTTCAACTTCTGAGGCAATTTTACTCACCTTTACCCACTTACAAATCCAGTGAAATGTAATATTTTTTATCGAGTCTGATGTGTAGGTTAGGTTTTGTGCCTTTTTGAACACATCAAAGCCTCTAACCAAAGAATAATTATCATCTTTTGTAAGTGGGCCTCATACTGTTTGAGTCCTCATGGAAATAGACTAATATACTGAATAAAATGAAAAATGTCAACAAACCATAAAAGACACTAAAATACAACGTATTGTAAGTACAAAGTTTCGTTGTAAATCAAACAATGACAATACAGCTTCTATTGTATTCTACACAATAAAACTTTACAAACACACCCAATAAAATACTGAATCAGAATGTCATGTGATATTATGCATCACTATACCTACATTCAGGCAACATGTCCGCCAGTTTGGTCCAGTCTGTTTCACCACATTAGCCAGAAACAAGAGACACACAAAGCCTCTTAGGACAACACTGCTGACAAGTGTTGTGGTAACACCACTCGAAGTACAAGTTTTCCTACTCAGTCACAGGAATCATATAGGAGGAGCTTCAGGGACCTTAAAATTACACTATTTCAAATTAAAAACATAATATATTGTAAGTCATGGTGGCAGTTTTTGGGGTTTTTTTTGCAAAGATTGCAAAGGAACATATAACTTCATGAGAAACAGCTCAATGGACTGCATCTCCAGCTGCCTGTGATAAATGTCATCTGACGTTCTTGGTTTGATACATGTAATGATTCTGTGAGGGCTCTTATGAGGTAATTTTACTCACCTTTACCCATTTATAAGTCTAGTAAAATGTAACATTTTTCATTAAGTCTGATGTAGGTCATGTTTTGTGCCTTTTTGAGCATGCCAAGGCCTCTGGCAAAAGGATAATAATCATCTTTTGTAAGTGGACCTTCACATACTGTGTGTTTCCCTTCCCTCCCTATTCTATTTCCCTCATGGAAATAGAATAATATACTGAGTAATGAGTGATGAGTAATGTCCACAAACCACAAAATAAACAATAAAACTTTACACATCCAATAAAATACAGAAACAGAATGTCATGGCGCCCTGCGATATTACCCATCACTGTATCTACAATCGTGAAAAAAACAATTAGACCATCCAAAGTCATCAGAAACAATGGTTATTCAATCAAAGACTAACTCCTGTGTGTATCATGTGAGTAAAACAGACACAAAAGAAAACATGGAATGTCTAAAAGCACTGATTTTGTCAGTACATTGTCATAGATATTGATGTAAGAACTTAAGTGATATGGGTTATTATCAAGACAACCATGTAAAATTGATAGATATCGGCTCTGAAATTAAACTACATTTTTGTTGTTATCATTATATTTGTCCAAACAAATGCACCTTTAGTTGTACCAGGCATTAAAATGAAAAAGACAAAGAAAAAAAACATAGGATGGTCGAATATTTTTTCCGCGACTGTACATTTTTAATGTCACAGGAACAATGAAAATCAGTTTAGCAGCTCAGTTCAATTCAGCAGCAAAACTCTTCGTGTACAAGAACTGTAGAAAAATATCACAGAAAACTGAGAACATGTAGGCATGTGCAAAAGCTCCAGAATAAAATATTAATACACAAATGCTACTAAGTACTACTAAAACTTCTGAAATATCCCAAAATCTACAAAAAAAAAAAATCTACAAAAGCTAACTCTAAACTACAGATGAGAAGTGTGTACAACAAACAGGATATATACGGCAAGGTAATGAAATTATGTGATATCGTGCCAGAAAACGAGTGAGAGGCAGAATAGCAAAAAATAAGGTCTTTATTATCATGATACGGGATTCAACAACATGTATTACAGTTTTGAAAAATACACTAAAGACAAAAATGGCATTAAAATCAAACTCTTATGAGCAATTTTTGTTGTTATCATTATATTTGTCCAAACAAATATACCTTAAGCTGTACCAGGCATTAAAATGAACAAGAAATTGAAGACAATATAAGATGGATGATGAATTTTTTCCGTGACTGTACATCCAGGGCAACACGTCCACTAGTTTGGTCCAGTCTGTTCCACAAATCAGCCGGAAACAAGAGACACACAAAGCCTCTTAGGACAACAATGCTGACAAGTGCCACCATTTTATTTGTTGTGCTAACACAGCTCAAAGCACAGGTTTTCCTTCTCAGTCAGGAGAGTAATGTCAGAGGAGCCTGAGGTACATTGTCTTTCAGGAATTTCCTATCGCCTTCCTGCGACTCTGTTTCAAATGGCTCGCCACCAAAATGAAATGACTCACAATAGCTCTCTTACTCAAGAGGATAATCTGGCATTGCACTAAATCTCACTGTGCTGCTCAAACCATAAGACATTTTATTGTCCCTGACTGTTGGTGTCATGTTAGTGAGGGTTCGTTCCGACAGCTCAAGACATAATCAGGACCCATCCTGAGCTGCTGTGATGGGCGCCACCGTGTAATCCACGCTGACTCAAGGGTTCGGCTCTCAGATTTGAGACGTCTGGCCAGGTTAAACATGGCTACAGCTGTATAGTCTGGAAGCAGCCATAGAGGAGGTGCAACCGTGAAAGTCAATTCTATATTACAACGGCATATGCGAACGAGCACAGACGGGTTTCGGCAGTTAGCGACGATGCTAAGAATCTACCGTCTTAAAGAAGTAGAGAGAAAGTGATTAATAAAAATCACTTTAGGTCACAAGAGGTTAACTCGCTGCATTATACACATCGTGAAATTCATTCTCTGCATTTTACCATCATAATCTACACACAGGACCTAGCATAAAGATTAGCAATTAGCACTAGCATTAGAGCAGTGAGCTGCTACTGAAGGCACTCAGAGACCAACTCCAGATCTTCATTCTAGCTGTGGTCAAGGGCACTGAAGGGAGAATTAATCTATCTGTATCTGTTCTTATTTAAAGGGAAAGCCAAAGAAAACCCTAATCATGTCGAAAGAATTAGTTAACTGAACACAGAAAGGTACCAGGCAGAACGAGGGTTGGTATGTTTTTGCTGTGAGGTGGAAACACTAACCACTCCACCACCACACTAAGCATAATGATCCACAGACCACATTTACACAATATGTTTAGACTTTTACCCCCTGAGTACATGAACACAGCCTCCTTATCTTCTCCAACCACCATCTTCAACCACTTGAGAGACCATCACAACGGTCTCTCAAGTGTTGTGTCCAAAAACTGATTGATATCCAAGTCACTACCACACAAGAAAAATACTTTGAAAATGAAGGCAGTGCAACTTCCTTGAATTTGTATCACCAGCAAAGACAAAAAAAAAAAAAAAAAACAACCCCAAGGAGCTGGGTGGCCTTAGTTTTCAACATAAAGTATCGGTATTTTATGAGAGGGAGATTGGGTATTACCATAGGAGGAAGTCTCCTCTGGCCCCTTCCTCACAGTTTTACACTTTACAAGTTTTTCTTCAGCTTGCAGTGGGAACAGCAGGTCCACTGTTTCTGTTTTTAGAAAGTCGGATGCAGGCACGGTCAATGGCCAGTCCAACATATAAAATATAAAACATAAAACTACGAGTGAAAGACAGTAAGTCAATTATCACACCAACTGTTCAACAACAATACACTTGTAATAGGAACAGCAACATTTGTCTTCTCAGTTAAGCTAGTAGCTACTGATTATTAACAAGCTCATGTGCATCTTCAGGAAAAAACACAACATAAATTAGACCTGCACAATATATTGTTTGAGCATCATCATCGCAATGTACATGTGCGCAATAGTCACATCACAGACCAGCAATGTAGGAGGAAAATGAACTCAGCGTGTTCCTCCACCAATCACAATTGTTCAGTTTACTGAATCAGACCACGCCCCCTGCATATACAGCGAGTCGCCGGTAACAAAATTGAAAACTGAGCTACGAACAAGAGAAAAATCACTGAAAATGAGGAAGAAAATCACAGAAAACAAAGAAAAAAGTCACAGAAAACGAAGAAGAAACTCACTGAAAACAACGACAAATCACCAAAAAATGAAGAAGAAAATCACCACAAAGTACAAAATCATCAAAAATTATGAAGAAAATCGCCAAAAACGTATAAGAAAACCACCAAAAACAAAGAAAATCACTAAATATGAGGAAGAAAATCATGAAAACCAACAAAAAAAATTGCAATGTCAATTTCTTCCAATGTCGTGCAGCCCTACCATAAACCTCACTGGATCATTTAGGTTTTTCCACAGCACTTCCATTACGAGAATATTTCACCTTTATTCCGAAACGACATCTGTGTAAACAAAATGTTGGGATCTTTTGGTCCCACCTTTATCATGGCTCTGTTATTACCTACACATGATCATGATTCCAAAACACTATGTAAAAGGAACACCTCTCATTCCAAAACCACGGTGTGATGTTTTGTCGATGTATTGTATAAAGGTAGGACCAAATGATCCCATCATTTTATTTACACAGATGTCGTTCTGGAATAAAGGTGAAATATTCCCGTAAGAGAAGTGCTGTGTAAAAGGGGCATAAGCGATCCAATGAGGTTTATGGCGTGTTGTTTCCGAAGATCCACAAGTTTGTTAATAATCAATAGCTACTAGCTGAACCCGGGATGCGGCTCAAATGCAGTGAAACGTGGAAAAAGCGGGACAAATGTTGCTGTTCCTATTACATGCATGTTCTTGTTGAACAGTTGGTGCGATAAATGACTTACATCTTATTTCGCAACCAAGGCGTGATGTTGTGTTGACATATTGCGTGTGCAACCCACTCTATCTATGCTAACTTTTGTGGAACGGTGAAAGATGGGCCGACTCTGGAGAGGTTAATTAAGAAGCTATACTTGGGGTATTTCCGAAATGCAAGTTATACGTCACACTAAATGCTGCATCACCACCTCTTTGATTGTGGAATGTAGGTCCGCTGTGTAAAAGTCCAACCTATGTCACCTCTGATACTCGTTTGGCTTGGCTGTGGAAATCGGTCAATGGTAGAAAAAAGGTGGGATCAGAATCTTGTCTTTTTTCCAGGATCTCTGTGTAAAAGCGTCTATATTCCCATTAATCGGTGATGATAATGGATGATATGAACCTCCTGGCTGACTAGTAACTCAACCTACGAGGCGGTTGTCATACCCAGAACGGATCTAGGATAAATATATTATTATTACTTTTAATATCATTATTTAAAACATTTGAACAACACTGTAAGGCAAGTTCCAAAGGGGAGTGAGAGAGAATGCCAAACAGCACAGTAAAAAAAGATACAGCATTTTTTCTCCCTTGTGCCCCTCCAGGAATAAGTCTCTGAGATTTTACTGTTTACTGTCCCCCCCACAACTATAAACTTGGATTTTCGCCCCTGGGTTCTGCTTCTTCAAATCACTGCATATTAAAAAACAATCACTTCCCTGACTGTTTTTAGTGTGAAATATTATACACATGCACATAAACCCATGTATATGTAATGAGGCTGTATAAAGGGTCTCAAACTCATTTTAGTTCAGGGGCCACATTCAGCCAAATTTGATCTGAAGTGGGCCGCACCAAGAAAATAATAACATAATAATTT
>JAPTGZ010000018.1:5696422-5708272 GCA_029814645.1 Fowleria isostigma
AGGCTTTTAGTGGAAACATGTTATTTTATTGAGTAACATGTTCTGTCACTGGAATCTGTACGGAAAATCAAACCAATAAAATAATGGTGGACCCTCTGACTTCCTGTCATCACTCTGTCCATCCATTCATTTGGTGAATTCAACTTTTATTTCAATACTTTGAGAGGCTTTGGGGAATCGTGCTGATTTGCTCTTGATTTTTTTTGTTTTGTGTATAGTTTTTAAGGTTCAAGGTGACATTATTGGTACCCGTAGGTAGATTTGTCTTGCCAGTTACAACCGTCCAAGAATAACATGAAAACAATAACACATACAAGGGGGATACAGGACGGAAGAACTGCCAGACTGCTGCTTGTGCAGCGCTCTGGTGTATCAAAGAAGAAAAAAAAGACACATCAGGATAGGAGAGGGTAAAAAAAAAACAGGACAGCATTCCCAGTAGATGGACGCCGAGAATGTTGACAAAAAAAAACCCTTCAGTTTAAAAGCACAAATTAGGACAAACACTTATGACTCTGACACAGCGCACACAGGAACAGGGCTAGAGTATAACATAAGTTTAGGGGGGGTGTCCCCACTTGCCCTCCTGTAGATCCGCCCCTGCTACAGAACCATGTAAGCCACCATGTCCTCCACATACAGGCTCATCACATTACTTTTAGAATGACATATGTACAGCCCGTCCCAAATTTTTTTGGGAATGGGGAAGCAACAGGAGGCTCATGATGCCTTTAGTGGGTCTTTGTTCAAAAAAGAAAAGGTTGAGAAACACCGATGTAAACAATCATGATAAAATTTAAATCATGATCTTATTTTTTAAAAATCATGATATTTTTTCCATATTGCCCACCCTTAGTGGACACAAGTTAGGAAGAAGACAGATTTTTAAAAAAAATAAACAAATAAATGGGAAAAAAAAATAATAATAAAATAATAATAAAAAACACAAAATTTTAAAATGTTCAAAAAAGGACTGTGTAAATACATAAAAATAAAAATAACAAATCAGCAAAGAGGCTACCAGAGCAGTAGCTGCTGACGTATGAGGTTGTGTTTGGTTTCCTAAAGCTGCATCGACACCTCTGACAGGAACGTCTCTGGACTGTGTCAGCACCGAGGAGCTCTGATGATGATTCAAACGTACACAGACTAAATACTGACCTGAGACTGTGGTGGTGGGTTTACTGTCAGAGCACCTGTTTGAGTGGAATGCATGTATTTATACCTTTAGGTAGACGCGGACCACCCAAAAGTCTGGAAAATCAGCATTATTATTAATGACTGTATAAATGTATGGATGGAATGATGTGTAAATGCAAGAAATAAGGGGGTTAATTTTCTTTTTTCTTTAAATTCCGAACAGTTTCACAACGAACTTCACAGAACATCATAGCTGCAAAGTACACTGTTCTCCTTTTTGTCCTTTTTTTGGCAAAAGAACAAAAACATTAAGATATAACATATTGTATATATAATATATATTAATATATATTACAGATAGAAAAGAAAAAACAAAAAGGGAGAAATTTGTGAATCTTTGTTGCATTTATTTTGTCATATATATATACTGTATAGACTTTCCAATGTAGTTCAAAACAGAGGTAATTATTGAAAAATCCTTGTTTCTCATGGCCATACTACTTTTGCAGAACAATAACAGGAAAAACTGCGATTCAGAAAACTATTTGTCAGAGGGGCAGTTTAGCACACATATGAACAGCATGACTTAAAAAGGACAGTATGTGTACAAGAGCACTTGTTAAAAAAAAATTAAAAGAAATACAAAACAATAAACAATATATACACAGTATGTCCAGTGCAAACAGTGCAGTGTAAACATAAAATCAAGGCATAGTACTTAAATATGTATTATCTACAATAATAAAGGTTATATATGTAAATAGATTACTTCCACACAAACATGTTGATAATTGTGGATGTGCTGATGAAATACCACGAGCAAAAAAAAAAAGTGATAATATGAAAATTATTCTTATCATTATTAACCCCTTCATGCATAGTGGTCACTACAGTGGACAGCTGTTCTCCTGCTGTTCTCTTGTATATTCATGAGTTGTTGTTTTAGTTCCATATCAGCCGACACAGTGGACACTTACACATCATCCCAAACACTGAAATCCACAGAACTGTGCTGTTCTTGATAAACCTGTTCTGCACTAACATGTTTAGATATATAGTTTAGTTTATATCAATTTAAATCAATTGCTAAATGTTTGTAATTGACAGTTTTCTCAAACAAAAAGTTTTTTTTCTCCACATTATCCTCATGAAGTGATTAATCACTAGTCTTAGAGTATGTTAAAATGTGAAAAAACATCAGATTAGCAGCATTAAAAAGGATTTAATTTCATGGTTTTCACACAGGTTATCACTTTCTGATATTTGGATTTAAATACATGTTTACTTCAAAAATTAAATGCATGGTGTCCGGCTGTGGACCTTTTTTTTTTTGTAATTCCATAAGAAATAGGTTAATAAAAAAATTCAATGGCATTGTTTTTGTTTTTTATTATGCCTAAAGAGGAATAAAAACACTTAAGGAAAAAAAAGTCTTGACTAAGGTTCTCATAATTTATGCATGGAAGGGTTAATAATAATAAGCTTGTACATATAACTAACCACACTACTACAAGGTATTTACATATAAATATAAATGCACAAATAAGGGGTGTTTTGAGGTTAAATGTTTGCATTTCTAGACCCAGGGTGACTTTAGTGATCAATAGTGTCTGATTGATTGATCAGGGCTGCAGGCTGCCTCCTCACCTGTTGCTGTGGCTGCACAGGCTCAGCCCTCCTGTATAATTTGGGATGTCTAATTGCTCTTTTCGGATATTTCAGAAGAGGAGTTCAGAGGAGAGAGCTGTTCCGCACTCAGCCACTGTGTAATTTTATCCACGCCGCAGTCTCTCACTTCACACAGGGCTGATACCTTTTGCCTCCCCCTTTCCTTTGTATCAATTGGTCGGAGTTCAGCCTATTGTCGCCACAAGCTTCTTTTATATCTGCGCTCAGTCTGCGCCCAGGCTCTCAGTCAGATCCACGGGAGGGATTTCAGGCACAGGAGCGGATCCCACCTCCGGGGGCGGCGGTACTGTCGGGTCGGATGTGAGTAGAAGTACCGGGCTGGGGGTCTCCAGCGTCAGGGGCCCCGACACTTTAATGGGACCCCGAGAGCCGGGCAGGAGTCGTCCGTTTTTTCGTCCCAGTCGTCGCTCCTCGGCCATGCCACAATGCTGATGATTCCTCTGCTGGTGTTGCTGAGCCTGTTGGATCCCGTTAGCGCCCGGGCGTCCTGCGCCCCGGGCCAGGCCTGCGACCCCCGGCGGCGGAGGGACGCCGGGGGCCGCGGAGGAGTTTATGAACATCTCGGAGGAGCGCCGAGACGCAGGAAACTCTACTGCGCAACCAAATATCATTTACAAATCCATCCGAATGGGAAAATAGATGGATCTTTGGAGGAAAACAACCCGTTGAGTGAGTATTTATACACTTTACGCACGACTTTACCAACACATTTATGTAAGGATATCCAATAAAACCTCCAAATTTAGAATAAAAATCTAATCACCTAAAGAGAATTAAATCAATCAACTTAAATGACATTAACTTTTACTTTAATAAATCTATTTTTTTTAATATACACTAATTTGTACTAATATAAAAACACGTGGATGTGATTTTTAAAATTTTTATTAGTCTTAAAGTGTTAAATAAAATTAATTGTGATGTGATTAATCTATCAGGATTGATCAGAGTTTAAGTGTCAGTTACCCACTGAGGCGCGTCCGTGGAGTCTGTTGACAGAAGTGACTGTGACTGTGTGAAATCATGTCATTGCAAAGCTGCCGACATGCAGGGTAATCTCTATTAAAAGTATCAGCCAAGTGTTAACATCCAGGCGGGACAAAGGCGCTGTCCTAACGGATGTATTTATCTAATCAGCGTCCATTAGAGCCTTTCTACACAGCTCAATGGGCTATTGACTAATCATGCACTGATTAAAAAAGCCAATACACACCGTGAATACAACGGAAAGACGCGACTAACACAACCGGAAATTGAAGAATTTAAAAATGTGTTTGCACATGTGTGTATTTTTTGCAGAAATGTGTGTTTTTTATGTTGTTAATGGTTTTTTTTTTGTTTGTTTTTTAATGTCAAAACATTTTGTGGATGGATGTATAAATGCGCAAACAAAAATCCAACTTATTTTGATAGTAAACCCACCCATAAATAACCCTAACTAACCATCCCACACACATATATTACACGTGTTTAACAGTGTGTTTCCTGTATTGCAGGCATCATGGAAATCACAGCAGTGGATGTGGGCGTTGTTGCCATAAAAGGGCTTTTCTCTGGCAGATACCTGGCCATGAATGATAAAGGACGGCTGTATGCTTCGGTGGGTACAGATTTCATCTCGTCATCTAATGTGTCACCTTCACTTCAGCACCGACACAGTGTGGCTTCTGTTTTAAACCCATGCAGGTTAAAAGGCTCCCAACGCATCCCTATATGAGGAGTCCTTCTCATGTTGTCATGTTACCTGCTGTGAATTTACGTGTTGATCTGGTGTGAGTTGTTGTGTTTTGTTGCTGGTTCAGTTCCTGGAGTCCATACGGTGGAAAAAAAACTCCCAGTGTCTCCGGAATGGAAAACAGTCGGCAAAGCTGCACGACAAATGTGGCTGACTCTTTATTCAGATTCAGAAAACTGTATTTGTCCCCATTGGGCAATTTAACCCTATAAACCATTTGTATTATATGTGCTACGCCAGGTTCTGAGGCCTTTATCTTATCAACAAGATCAACACTTTCCTTAAAAACCTGTTGAATATGCCCTGATAAGTGTTTTCTGTCCCCCTGGTCATCCTACTTTTTTGAGTACAGCCACAAACATTAAATCATCCAACATGAAAGAAAGTCTGTGGTGATATTCAAAAAGTTACATTAAGAAGAATATTTATATTGTTATCTGGTTGAAAATTGAAAAATATTGAAAACTGTTGAAATTATGATGCCATTCAACAAGGTTGTAAAAAGTTTTATGGTAAAAAAAATAAATAAAAAATACCTGAAACGTTATCTATTTTCAACATGTTACTTTTGTATTTAAAGTTAATGTGAGCAAAAAGTTGCCAAAAACACCCAATGTATCAAATGTGATACAAAAAAACTATTGAAATTATGGTGTCATTCAAGGGAAATACTGAGGCTGTAAAACGTTTTATGTTAAAAAAAAAAAAAAAAGATACCTGAAATGTTCTGTGTTTTGAAAATGTTACTGGTAAAATTTATTTTTTATCTAAAGTTAATGTTGCTGTGAGCAAAAAGTTGCCAAAAATGCCCATGTATTGAATGTGATACAAAAAATATATCACAAACATGATGAAAAGGCAAAATTTTTGTTTATATTATGTTAAAAGGGCGAATAAACATTTCAGTTCCAAAATATTGGAATTTGTCGCTAGTTTTTAATGGATCAGGTTTTATAGGGTTAAAAAGAACATTTATATTGTTATTTGGTTGAAAATGATATTGAAAACTATTAAAATTATGATATCATTTAAGGAAAATAATGAGTCTATAAAGTTTTATGTTAAAAATATATACATATATTCTATATTTTTAAAATGTTACTGGTCAAATTTACCTTTGTATTTAAAGTTAATATTGTTCTGAGCAATAAGTTGCCAAAAACACCCAATGTATCAAATGTGACACAAAAACATACATCATTAACAAAATATGGGACAATTTTTGTTTTCTAGATTTTAGGAGGTCAGGTTTTATAGGGTATGGCACATTTGAGCAGCATGACTTGAAAAAGGACAATAACTATAAAAGAGCACTTATTAAAAAGATCAAAATATAAACACAGTATGTCCCGTATAAGCAGTGCAAACAGTCCAGTGTAAACACAAAATTAAAGCACTTACTTAAACCAAAAAAAAAAGATCTTAAGTGTGAATAAACAATCTGTACACTTCTGTTCCTTCTCGTTTCCACAGGACGTTTTCAACAAAGAGTGTGAGTTTGTGGAGCGGATCCACGAGTTGGGGTACAACACTTACGCGTCCCGTCACCACTCCACCGAGCAGCCGCTGCCACCAGGAGGCGGCAGCAACAGCAAGAGGCGAGCTAGCGCCAAGCGTCAGTGGTACGTTTCCATTAACGGTAAAGGCCGGCCGAGGCGAGGCTTTAAAACCAGAAGCACTGACAAAGCCTCGCTGTTTCTGCCTCGAGTTTTGGGCAACAAGGACCATGAGATGGTGAGGCGGCTACGGGAGAGCCAGAGCGCACACCACCACACGCACCACCACGGCGGCCGACGCGAACGCCGGAGACGCCGGCATCGCGCCAAGAAAGAACCGGGCCCACGGCTGGAAGACTGAGCAGACTTTAACAGAGGGGGGGAGAAAACACTGTGGCCCCTTTAAGACTCATCCACACATTGACCCTTTAACTCGGCACATACTGTAGGTTGATGAAGCGGAGGACGTGGAACACTTTGGATCCTGCCGTCTGGATTAGCGGAAGCTTCTGTCGATGCACAAAGAAAAGAAATCCGTAGACGAAGGAAAGAACGGACTCCCTGTGTAGGGGCATATTAACTTCAGGAGATGTTAACTCTTTCCCCCATTAAGACGACATTTGACGACGCCCCCCCCCCGTACCCTTAATGACCAGTTTTGACCAGGGCCGTTTCTAGCTTCATGGGGCCCTAAGCAAGATGCTGTTTGAAAGGCCCCTAGTTTGTCAAAATACGATGAAAAGATTGCTAACCCTTTAGATGTTCGACTAAGATGACACAATCTAGTCCACTTCATGAACAGGCTACAGTTAAAATTAAACATCTTAAGTTGAGTTAAACTGATGAAAAACCTATAATACAAGGAAAACAACAGTCCTCTATATGTCAATAAATAAAAAAAATTTGGAGTGTTGATAAAAAATGTTAAGTTTAAATAACAAAATACAACAACCACTGAGATAACTTCTTTTTGATGCAATTATGGTGTTTGTTTTGTTTAATACTCTCGGGAATGCTAGGTGGGTAGCTGTCAGTCATACCTGTCAGCATCCCGCTACGTCACTGACTGTGTGACGAATATGACCTAATAATGATACAAAAACACCAGCCATTAGCACTGGACTTTATTTTATTTATGTTCTTTTTTTTAAGTGTATAAACACATAAAATAGCTACAGATACATGCAGCTTTGGGGCCCCCTGGTGGCTTGGGGGAACTAGCATTTGCCTAGTTCGCCTATAGCAAGAAACGGCCCTGGTTTTGACACCTTGATGACCATTAGAACAGGTTCTATTTTTCAAACAGAGGCTGTGATAAGTGGAGGTGACCACAACCCATACTAGGCCAACCAGTAGGATTAAATTAAATGAGCAATTTTCACTAGTTTTTTCCAAAGTTTGCCAAAGTAGTGATGATTGGAGCCTCCGAAAAAAAAAAACAACACTCCAGAAAACCAATATGTTCCATGGGTATCCCTAGTAACGTAGTGATTGTTCCTCGTAGACGTCCAAGGGGGAAAGAGTTAATACACACGAACAAAGTCAACCCAGCTGTTTAATCTTCTTACTGATGTCTGACTTCTTCATAATGTTACTGTCATGTAAACACGTCTTAATAGAGAGAAAATCATCGGTACTATTTTGTAAAAAAAAAAAGAAAAAAAAGAAAAAAAAGAAAACTTCGTCTTTTGTCCACGTTGATCACCTCCCTACAGTCGTCAAACTCCAACCGGTTTAATTATTGTAAATACAGTTTGCATGTACAGTGATTCGCTGTGGCAACCCCGAAAGGGAGCAGCCGAAACGGAATACAACAACATGTACAGTGACTTTATGGATTTTCATGTGTCAAAAGCTGAAATGACAGAATATAATATTTCTAAGTGCTGACAAACATGATGGATATTGAAGAAAAAAAAGAAAGGACTTTACACAGCAAAGCACTTTTTCACATTCACATTAAGAAGCAAAATCAGCGTGAGTTGGGTTCTGGTGTATTTTTTTGTGACATTATTACAATGTGATAGTCTACTGTAAACTGAAAGAAGTACTTTGTATATTTTACTAATGAGATGAATATTTATTTGGTGCCTGACTGTGCTGTAAGTTATTGATAAGACTATTTCTGCATTTTGTTGATAATTGTTTCATTTTCACTCACCACCTGTGCCCTCTAGTTCCAACATAAAACACAATGGTACTTACCAAAGAAAACTACTGACTACTTTATTCCATGTCACTGCTTCTTGTTTTAATGTCTTATGTGTGTTGTTATTCTTGGTGGTAACTCAGGGGACTCAAACTCATTTTTAGTTCAAGAGCCAGTTTCAACCAAATATGATCTGAAGTGGGCCAAACAACAGTCAAAAAGTAAAATTACATTATAATAATATTCACATCTATAAACTATCCTTTTAAAATGTGAATAACATGAAATCTCTCGAGAAAAATAAGTGCAATTTTAACCATATTATGTCTCAGTTTATTATTTGCACATGTTCATGATAACTTACAGATCACAATGGATCTACAATTACACAAAACATTTAATAATATTCAGAATATTGTTAAAAATGCATTAATTTTTCTTAAGATATTTTAGGTCATTCACATTTTTTGAAAGGATAGTTTATAAATGTCAACATTTTCATGTAATTTTACTTGAAACATTTGTTTGTCATTGTTTATGGGTAATTGTGATAGTATTTTACTGGTCTGACCCACTTTAGATCATATTGGTCTGTACATCCTTGATTGTTAGTATCTTCGGTGTCATTTTTGCGTTTCACTGATCCATTGGACCCGGATTTGGCCCCCAGGCCTTATGTTTGAGACCCCTGTGGTAAATGAATACTGGACACTTCACCTGTGGACCCGATGGGAAAGAAGACGCTGTCAAACCGCTGTCATTTTTCCACTCGATTTCATATGAGGACACACTAACCTGAGCAACAAACCTACTTTGAACACGACAAACATCCCATTAAACCGTAAAAAATCTGTTTTCTTAACTTAAACAAAAGGCCGTGTTTGTTAAAGTGGTTTTTGATCCGTTGAAAGAACTGACAAACCTGACATGATTTTCCATCTTTCCTCTGTTCTTTCAGCTGCAGCCCTTTGCCTAAAACACATAAGAGAACATTTTGTCTTTAACTAAAGTGTGTAACAGCAGGGCTTAACCTGGTCCTGATGTGCTTTCCTGCTTTTCCTTAATCGCTTTCAGCCAATGTTTTTAAACTCTTCCTCTTGGAATTATAGGACCAGATTTGTCGTGAACTGAAGGTGTAAAACCTCCGATCTGGTCGATAATGTGAGTGACCGAGCATAAGGACCACTGAATAGTTTCTCAGGACCTTTTGAGGACTTTATATGGTCAAATAATGACTTGTGGGAAAATCTATTCTATACCGGCTGCAGATATTCCCAATGAGGATTGGACACAGAACTTTCTGTGCTGTGTTTCTCCTGTGTAGCGCCGTAGTAGACAGGTGTGGTTACTACACTAAGTTAGCTGGTTTTGTTAGGACATGGTGGGGGGGTTGTGCACTCGTAGATGTAACACCTCCCCTCCCTCTTTGGCTTTTTTACATGTGACATTATCCCGTCCGTTCCGCTGTAGCTCATTTGTTAAAGTGCTGCACCTGTTGCCGCTCCACATCGCAGCAGAAACACTAAAAACCACCACCAATGCAAAATTCATCACAAGCAGCGTTCGGACTCTTTTGGATGTTCAGGTTTTGCCTTGCCTCACTCTCATCTATAGGTAGCTACATATAAAGCCTTGTCATTCTATACCTGCGGGCTGGGGAGGCTTCCTGGCTCGGACAATAGCTCCTCCCAAGGGGGGCCTGGGAAGCGATGCCGCCTGAGACTTTTGGGCTTTTTTTTTTTTTGAAACACCGACCAAAAGCAGCGGAGTCGATAAACAAGACAGGCCCTCCTGAAAGCAGAAACTGTGTCATACAAAGTGTAACACCTTTGCTATGGCTTGTTATGAATGACAAACTCTAATATTACTCAACAGGAATGCAGGACTTCAGAGAGGCGAGGGCCTTTTGTGGCCCCTCGGCCTGCCCGTCTGTTTCATTTAGCCACATTTATCTTCTGAATCTCTACCGTAAATGTCCTTTCTATCCACGACATCCTGCCGAAGGATTTGCCCTACTAAGATTTATCAGCCGGGCAATAAACACTACATTCATCTGTAATATCCGCTGAGCTGATGGGCTGCGGGGATAAGGGCTCCTTGGAGAGCGTTTTAATGTGAATTACATAATAGCTCCATCGTTTTAAGTCCATCCTTCAGAAGGGAAAACACAAAGGATCCCTTTCACCACAGGTTCAGTAACTTTGGAGTTACTGGGACACTTACGCTGTTTTTGGGAAATCTGTGCGTAAAACCGTGTTAATTTCCAGGTTATCTCTAATAGGGAGTGGACTGTTATTAGCACTTTAACAATGAGTAGTAAACTCATTACTAATGGTCGACAAATCACTTAGTGTTAATCAGAGAATTACTTCAACGTGATAAATCCAGTTAAGTGGTTGGACCATTTTCCTAAATACTTGAGGTTGTCAAAGATACACAGAAGAACATAATTTATTGCTAATTTTGTTGTTTATTTTGAGCTTGTGCACTCAATGTACCGCAATTATTATGTACATTTCATTATATATACACAGATATACATTAAGAATTTGCTGTAAACACTGTATACGTGGAGAATTTTTCACCATTGTGAATTTAATAAGCATTAAATCACTAATACATCCATTCTAAACAGCATTTTATAGAACTAACAGCCAATAATGCTGTGTTACAGTAAATCTTCAACCACAGGCGTGTTTTAGAAGGTGGTAAATACTCAGACATTAAAACTAATGTAAAAACAGGCCAATGATTCCCAGACAGATTCACAGTTGCCTCCTTTTTTTTTTTTGCCTAGATGGAGCATGTGTGTTGCACATTTATTTTTTTTTTCCCATCTGAAAAACACTTGGTTTTATTAAACTCATCTCCCCATAATGGACTGCGTTTATTCACGGGTTATTATTATCCTGTTAGGTTTGACTTTAGTTGCTCTAAAATATTCTCCATTTAAACCGGTGTGATCATTACTGAATTAAAGTTGAATTGTTTTATAGAGGTGCAGTGGTTGTAATAGTGTAATGAGTCTGTAGTAGGTTCATGCCTGTAGAAACCCAGCGCATGAGTGTTCACTTGTAGATAGTGACCCCTAGAGGCAGACGGTGGTCCTTCTGGCAGACTGGTGGCCTTTTGCCATGTGTAAATGTGCTTCTAATTTGACTCTTAGATTGGCTGGGCTGCTCGTTGCCCTCTGCAGGCAGCCCACGGTCGGTAAACGCACATCACAGACACCCGAGTCAGATTAGCAACAAATAAACAAAGTACAGAGAGTAGGGTCTGCAGTGATTTACAGACCAAGGACCCCCAAACTGACGGAGCGGGGACCCCCTCTGCTATATATATTGTATTTAATTTTGTTTTATAATCAACTGAATATAGTTCAATGAAATATACCTTCATTCAATACAGGTCTGGTCCATGCTGAGTACACATGTGCATTTCTGACTGAAAGATAACTCTGTCTACATTTAATCATCTTCTACAATAAATTAGTTTCATGTTAATGTACTGTCATGGAAAAAGTTATTAGATCATCAAAAGTCATTAAAAACAATGGTTATGTAATCCAGTCCTGTGTGTATCATGTGACTAAAACAGACAGAAAAGAAAACATGGAATGTCTAAAAGCACTGTTTTTGTCA
>JAPTGZ010000018.1:5756131-5772860 GCA_029814645.1 Fowleria isostigma
TATAGTTTATTCTGACAGTATTTCACTGGTCTGATCCACTTTATATTGAATTGACCTGAAATAATTATAACTTCCTTTACTGTTAACGTCTTTCATTCTGTAATTTTTGCATTTTATTAATTCATCCCGCGGGCTGCATTGGACCCTTTGGCGGGCCGGTTTTGGCCCCCGGGCCGCATGTTTGACACCCCTGCTTTAAACCAACGTGAATAACATGAACAAACTGATATTTATGAAGAAGACAAAGTTTAATTTTAACAATATTCCACATTAGTTTATCTTTTAGCGATCACAGTGGATCTACAAATATACAAAACATTTAATGGAATATTGGTAAACTTGTACTTCAAATATTTCAAAGTGTTAATATTTGTTCATGTTATTCATGTTTTTTGTGAAATGATAGTTTGTTTTCATGTAAATACAGTAAAATGGCATAAAAGTTGTAATTATTTCTAAGTTATTATGATCATATTTTACTGATTTGACCCACTTGGGATTAAATCGGTCTGTTTGTGGAACCTGAACTAAAGTGATTCATATATTCAGTGTAATTTTTGCATTAAATTCCTCCTGCGGGCCGGACCGGACCGGACCCTTTGGCGGGCCGCATGTTTGAGACCCCTGCTCTATTTCATTGAGCCAACTTTAGCTTTCACTAGTGTGCACTTTCCCCATGACATTGTTTCCATGAGCTTATTTAATCTTATATTTATTTCTATGCTTTTTTTTTGACACATTAAATCACTGAAACAACTCTGGATCATAACACTGCCCCCACAGGCTTGTACTGTAGGCACTAGGAATGATGGGTAATGACTTCCATCACTCTGGAACAGGGTCAACGTAGACTCGGCATCAGTCACATGACCATCCATTTAAACACAGTCCAATCAAACGGATGGTTGGTTAACATGACAAGTAGCTCCTCGCTGTTTCAGTTAAACGGTTAAAGAACTGAAACACATTAATCGCTACAGTAAGTGTCCAATAGAAGTACCTTAAATACAGAAGGACAATTATTTTGGCTAAATCGTGTATATAAAAACATAGGAGAGGAATTTCCAATTAACGGTTTAACCCACAAAGACCCAGGACTACTTCTGTTGTTGTTCCCAAAACATTTTTATACTCCTGTATTTAACATTTTATGTGATTTGTCACCATTTACTATAAAACAATTTGTATTTGCATTTTTCTGGTAAAAATCAGGTATTTTTAAATATTTAATGCACTGATCATATAGATGTTCATAAAAGCTCAGATTAAAGTTGAGGATTTATCAAAAAAACAGAGAAACAGAAGAAAAAGTGACTTTTTTCAATAAATATATTAAAAATTGAACATAAACCAACTATCTCCATCCACTGTCATTGATCCAACTCCACAGGTTTTACTAGTGAATCAGTATTGTAGAAGATGACAGTGTCTCCACTTTCACTAATTATTATTTACATGTATTGATAGGATTAGTGGATCAACAGGTATTTTACAGTTTAGATTGGTTGCTGGTGGATGTTTGGGTCTTTATGGGTTAATTTATATCAACAGAGGTTTCATGACGCGTTGCAGAAAGCGATGAAAGCACCCACCATTTTAAAAGCACTTATTTTTGTCCTTAGAATTCCTGAGTCTCAGAAATAACTTGAAAAACAACTCTAAGTATTTAAGGCTGCAACTAATGGTTCACTTTTCATTTATCTGATGGATATTTTAGCTTTTGATGAAGTCTAATTTATCCAACAAATTGTTAAAAAAAAAAAAAGATGGCAGAAAACATTATTTCTCCCAGCCAAAGACGATGAAAGATTAAAAAAAAAAAAGACATTGCAGCAGAGATGTTACAGTCTGTACCCTGATCAAAACGGAGCTCTGTGATGACAACGTTCTGCAGTGATGCCCAGGGACGCATGTTTCAGATGCTGTGAGAATGTCAGACATTTTCAGGATGAAAACCGTAAATTTGCATAGACTCCAGACCTTGGAGCCTGGCCAGAACCGAGGTAGAAACCATGGAAAACCAGAACTTGAGATCTGGCTCTCCTGGGGTGGGGGTCCTGAGCTTTCCTTAAACAAATGGACAGCGGTGTGGGCAGTCGGTGAACGTCGTCGTCTGCTGAGAGTCTCCAGTTTGGGCTGATGGGAAAAAAACAGTCGCTGGTAGAGGATGATAAGAATACCTGACGGAGGAGCTGGTTCTGAATGCACTAGTCGTTGTGGGAAACCTGAGACGACTGGAGTGAATCTCCCTCTTAAGTACAGTACTTCACCTCTTCTGGTTTGTGGAGATGGAGGTTGAGGAGTGGTTTGAATTTATGCCTAGAAAACGTCAACGTCTTTTTGAAGTTAAAAACAGTAAGCTACATGTGTCCTGGGGGGGGGCTGCAGGTCCGGTTGTAATCCAATGGTGCGGTGGTCCTCAGCGAGTTTTCCGGTAGTAAACAAAGGCCGCCGCCAGCGCCACTGATGCAACTATGGCTATTGTCCTCCACCGAGAAAACCCACGGATAACCCCCTCCTACAAAGACAAAGACACCAACATGTTAGAGCCGAGTACGACTCAACCCAGTACCTGTCATCAACCCAACCCAACATAATAATAATAATTGATTAGATTTATATAGCACTTTTCTATTAAGGCATACTCAAAGTGCGTACAATGGATCCATTATTCATTCACTCACACATTCATACTCTGGTGGCGGTAAACTACATTTGTATCTACAGCTGCCCTGGGACACACTGACAGAAACGTGGCTGCCAATCCACACCTATGACCCCTCCGACCACCACCTAACATTCATACCCATCCATACACCAATGTGAGTAGACACTCCGGAGGTAAGTGGGTGAAGTGTCTTCCCCAAGGACACGGCAGCACATGACTAGGACAGAGTGGGAACCAAACTGCCAACCTTCCGGTTATTGGATGACCTGCTCTAAATCCTGAGCCATGGCCGCCCAAATGTGACACCCAAACGGTGTTGGGGTAGTTACTCAAAAAAAAGCATTTGTTACTAGTTTAAATTGTAATGAGATTACTTCACTAGTTCTTGCATTTGAAAAGTAACTTCACTAATTATAACTTTACTTTTCAATTTGGTAAATGATAGATGCTCAAATTTACCATGTATCCAAAACAAACACAATGACCCTGGAGTCATTCTAGTTTCAATTTGGAATCAGAACTTAAATCTTCCAACATAGTCTCTGTTGCATAAAGTTGTTTAATACTAAAGCATATGAGAACAGCAAATAAAATAAATACAATTATTACAGAAAAAGGCCATGTTTCACTGTTAATCCAACCAGAACCAGGATGACAGAGGTCACGCCTGTGATATCATATGGATCTGGGTCAATCCTCAGAAAAAGGTTCATTTATAAAAGACTCACCTCTTACCTCTAAAAGTCAAACCAAAAACTACAAAATTATGGATGCTGTCCACGTTTAAAAGCCTTTTCCTCTCCATAGACGCACATTTAAAAAAAAAAAAAACAACACCTCAACATAGTTTAATTTTAGAGTATTATTTTCATTCATTCATCTTCCCGGGTCATGAGGGGATGATTTGATTTGATTTTAGGAGAGTTGAAAATGGGCGTGGCTACAGATGTCCACGCATAATTTGGTGATGATTGACCACTGTTCTCAGACACTAAATTACGCTCAGCTTTTCCTCTATAATGAGCGCCTGAGACGAAAAACCTTGACGTGGAAAATAGCAGTGGGCGTTTTTTGTTTTTTTTTAACCTGACCTGTATCACTAGTGAACAGCCTCCATAATTCTGGGATTTTCATTTTGAGTTTTGCAGAGGTGAAAGTGGGTATGACTACAGATGTCAACATGAAATTCGGTGATGACTGATCGCCATTTTCAGACATTAAACCACGTTACGCTTTTTGACATTAAGCATTTTAGACCGACCCTTCATGTCAGAAACATGGAACCTGACTGACGTAACACAAGAAATCATGTTCCTGCAGTCCAGTAATGTAATGTAGCTGTCAGCATGTCTGATGTAATGTGTTACCTTAGTTTGTTACCCATAAAAGTGATGAAACAACAGTAATCCATTACATTGTAATCCCTTACCCCAACACTGGACCCAAATGATTGATGGCATTAGTTTATTTATTCAATGTTTTCACTCTGTCCTAAGTGTGTTTTGACTGTGGTAAATGATTTAAATGGTCTTAGCCGTTTAATGTTTGTTCAACTATTTTGGCAAAGATGTGTTGTGGTTTTAAATGTGCTGCCTTACCTCATGAGTGCAGAGCATAAAAACAAAGATTAGCTTCAACTCATGTATATATTATCATGTTTGATGTTTATCTGGTCATATTTTGTTTGCATATAAATGGAACACACAAAGGTCTATAGGTCAAGGTGTATGGAAATATTCACACAGGCTAAAAATATAAACCAACTCTAAGTCCATGCTGTTGTGTTTGATTCATTATTTCACTCCTACACAAACCTCAAAATCTCTATTTTCACAAGTTTGAGGATTATTGTAAATTTGGTCTTCTTGTTTTTCTTACACAACACATTAAACGATTTTAACCCATAAGGACCCAGTGCTACTTCTATGGCATTTCTCAAATTAATTTGTTCTGTATTTTTAACCTTTCTTAAAGCTTCTGATGAATTTCATGACCAATTTTTTATCGAAGTATTACAAATTCGTAAGTCTGTCCATGATTATGTACCTGAATCTCTTCCCTCACGGTGAACAATTTTGAAGTGTGCGTGTTTACAAACATAACAAATAGGTCACTCAGGCATTTCTGGAAATTTGCTGCCACGTGTAATGTGGGAGGTGGAGTTCCACACAAGAGAAACCACTGGTTTTTGCTTGGTTGACCTACTTTTGTTGCTGCTACTGTGGCTGCATGGAACATCACTTCCCACAATGCACGCAGCGACAAATTTCTGGAATTTAAATTTAAAAATTGAACAGATTTGATGAAAAATTGGTGAGAAAAGTTATGTTCATTTATTGTAATATTATTCTCTGTATTGTGCATTTTTTTTTCAGCACGCTTTTTTTCCCCCTATATTTAATGTACTCTTCATGTAGCTGTTCATAAAAGCGCAGATAACAAACATTAAAGTTAAAGGTTAAAATATAAGCATCAGAGAAAACTGAAAAAAAAAAATTGACTTTTTCAGCAACAATATCAATAACTAAATGTAAAAACGTCTCCATCCACTGTCATTGCTCCAACTCCATGGGTTTTACTGGTGAATCAAAGTTGTAGAAGATGACAGTGTTTCCACGGTAACTATGAAGCCTCTGAATGTCCAAATGAGTCATGGCTGATGACCATAAAAAGATAAACTGCATTTTACCTGAATTATTTCACCATAAACATAGGTTTAATGGTTCAGAAATTATTGAACATTTTAGATCACTACATGGTATTGGTTTCCAGTGGCTGTTTGGGTCTTCATGGGTTAAAGTACCCAAACCGGTGAGCAGGAATAATGAACCAGCTTGATGTGTATTGGGGCCATCATTAAGCATTAAAACACACAAGTCATCATGTATCTGGGAACTGTCAGCACCAGCCAGCCAGAATTAGATGAAATATTTATGCTTATTAAGCTCCATACATTCAGCAATGTGATTTGTTGCTAAGTCTGTGGCGGCACAATGAGCTGAGGCCGCAGTAAATGAGATATTCTATATTATCTTCATTATAATTACAGCCACAGACTCCACAAGAACTGCAGCCTGAATCTGCACAATGAGTCCAGACCTGAGAGCAGATCACCAAGTGTATCATCTATTAAATACATCTTGTATATTTACCCATGAGACTCTTGAAGTAATTTCATACTCATTTACTTTCAACACAATTGATTATGCTTTTAAACAAGCTTCAGCGTATTAGCCTTGATAAAACTGCTTACACATGGTTCCAGACTTATCTTGTGGGCAGACAGCATTATGTAGTTGTAGGAGATGCAAAATCTGACTTGTCTGAGATCAGTAAAGGGGTCCCACAAGGGTTAGTAGTAGGACATGTGTTGTTTTCACTTTACACAATATATACACTGCATAAAGTATATTGCCTCATCTATAAGTCACCTTTATGCAGATGATGACATTTTATACTGCGCAGTATAATCTGCCCACTCAGTTAACAGTTACATTTCTTCAGTACTGTTTAGCTTATGATTATTGAGGGCAATTTCCGAATCAGAAAGTTTTAAATGCAGATAAAACTAAATTAATGCTCTACTCCAAAGCCAGAAATACTGACTATATTAACACTGCCATCTCCACTAAAAATAATTAAAAATGTGAAAGGTAACAAAGATGACTAAAAACAGAAAATTGGTTTAAAGTTTAACATTATGGTGACCTTCTATAAATGCATGCTTCAGATGCTGTTTATCACTGTTTCAAAATTTATTACTGGTGATAACTATAGTACTCACTACTGTGAACTGTGAACCCAACCAAAGCTGTTTGGCCCTGTCGCTCTTTAAAGTGTGATAAACACTGGATTTTTATTTCCTTACAAATGTGCTTATTGCCATTGGCATTACTATCTTTTAATATAAAACACACACAAGCCCATAAAACACAAGTTGCAAGTACCACCTGTTTCTAATGATCCTAGAAAAAATCTAATTTTACTCACATGAAAAAATCAGTTAAAAGATTGTCTCACTAGTATCCATATGATGAAATAAAAACTCTAGAGTTTTAGCCAAATTAAATCTTTTTCATATTTATTGGTTTTAAAAATTTGATTTCATCTTTATTACCTAGGTTTTCTATTTATTAAACTCAGAACATGAGTAATCAGTCGTAATAAAAGCAAAACACTAGCAAATAAAATGTGAGTTTTATTTCCACCAACTGTTTTTATCATCACTATTTTCTCTCGGTTATATTGTAAATGAGACCTTTAGCTCAACATATTCAACATATAAAATTATGTTTCATGATAGCAAAAAGTTTAGAAATTAAAGGAGAACACAAAGTTATATCCAAAGAAAAATGGAAGCCACTTGATATTTTTCAGTCATACTTGCATAGAGCCAAAAATTAAAAATAAAAATGTACCTGGAGTCAACATGAGAACACCTGGGGATTTTTTTTTTAAAGACATAAAACTTTATTTTTCTAAATATTTCACCTCTGTAGGTAGCTTTGGCTGGACATCTAACCTGACAGATAATATTAAAAATAATTAAATAAAACACATTAGAATTATAAGCACTTTAACTAAAATTCAAGCACTTTCAAGACCTTGAAACCACAACATTGAAATTCAAGCATTTTCAAGGATTATAAGCACCCGTATGAACCCAGTAAACAGAGTTAAAGTCATTCAAACACCATTTAAAATATATACAGATTAATGATGATGAAATTTGCCCATCACACCACTCACCCAGCCTCCCTGTTGTACAATCCAGGAATAGAGCGTATCTCTGATGACCTGAAGAACCCAGCTGATGACTAATCTGATGTTCTCTAAATGGTTTGTTGTCAACGCCTTTAAAACCAAAAAAATTTGTTATTGATTTCCTACATTCAATATGTGTACACAATGTCAAAATACTGCAACATATTTTTTTAACATCATATGGGAGGCAAAATGCATGAAAACAGTTTCCAACTTGACAAAGTACTGTGCAGATCACTAGTCAAACCCAAATGTTGGGCCAAAAGAAGGTCCACTAGTGCAACACAACGATACCTTGTGTATGAGTCTGTAGGCCAGATGGAAGAGAGCTACCACTCGACCCCAGTTGATGCCGTCTGCAAAGATGTTTCGGGCCACTTGCATGAAAATGTCCTGAGCACAGTTTCCCTGAACCTGGCTGATCAGACTGACACAAGACAACAGTTGATTTATTATGAAGCATTAGAACTCCCAGTCAACACGTGAATAGACACAATATCATATTAACAAACACAGCCTTTCACTCTTCATTTCAGTTTCATGTTGTTGTTGATATTGTTATGTAGGGCTGCACTTACCATGATTTTAATTATTGATGAATTTATAGATTACTTTAATAACTAATCGAATCATCGGACAAACACAAAAGTCTCAATTTGCAGACCAGTCATTTGATGGAGCGACAGTGAATGTATCATTCCAAGCGCGTGTGTCACATGATGGCTACAGACTAACAAGCTATATTCTTCAGCTCCAGCTCCAGTTGTAGTCTGTCAAAGTAGTGATGTTTGTATTAGTTCAGTCAATGATATGTGACATTAGTCTGGATGAGAAACACAGATGTTATAATTATGACAATAGTGTCTGACTAGCTAGCGGGCTCAAGAAATCATGACATAAAGGCTATCAGAAGCGAATGTTTATATTATGTTCCTGGTGGTGTAACAACCGCTAGGGTATGTCTTTTCTTTCTTTCTCTCTCTCTCTGTTGTTTTCTCTCTCTCCTCAGATGTTTGGTTGAGTGACCCCGTGGTAACCTGATGTGTCTCCTTGGCGACTAGAGGCGCTATAAGAGTATGCCATAGACCTCTGGTGTTACTCCTCGCCGGCAGCACCTGCTTCATGGATAATCGCTGACTTTACCTCCTGATTACTATTGCTCTCATTCCTGTATCACTTGGTGCTCTTGCACTAATAAATCTCTTTGTGTTGGAGACTTTCCTGTTCTCTGCGTCTTATTGGTCAAGCATTTGGACCCAGTCTTGACAGTGGACACATCAGTCTTATTTGCCTAAAGCGTACTGCGCCATGGGATTTAGTTCATTTGTTTTCTCCATATTCCAGTTTTGTTCAATAAACGATGCACTATGTTTGGGCCAAACGGGGCTGACAGGACATCAGCAACCGAAGTCCCATCCATGCTGCTCTGCGTTTTTGTCTGTCATACTACACAGCATGCACATAACTAACCATAACCCTAACGTAACCAAGAACCAACGAATCGACTGATGAATTCGTTGGCAACTCTTTTAAGAATCGATCTGAATCAATTTAATTGATTCGTTGTTGCAGCCCTATGGTTAACTTTTTTTTTCTGATACAAGTATCTTACTGTTGCAGCTCAGCATTCCTGTTCATCTCATCTGCAATCTTCAGCAGCTGTTCCACCACTTCTTTGATATTTGGATCCTGTTGTTCGTTCGGCCGTCCTCCCAGGTCCACGGAGGACACATTCTGATCAGGGTCCTCAGTATTTATACGCTCGATTACATACCTACAGGAAAGAAAACTTGAATTACATAGGGCGGATTACAGGCACCTGACCACAAGATTACAACTATTATCAACCAGAGTAAGATAAAAAAAAAAAAAAAAAGCATCGGAGGAGTATTTGTACAGGTACAAATGAGTAGGCAACACCCACCAAACAAAGCCTGGACACTGGGATTGATGTCAGGTGTATGTTTCAAAGCAAAAAACAAAGAATACTGTCATTGGGTGTGAATATTTAAGTCAAATACTGTAAGACAATACGCTTCACAACGGAGACGAGTTCTGCCTGCGGCTAATGCTGACGATAAAGAAGTGATGTTATTCTGTTTTTCTGGGAAGTATGACGTGAAAGTGCAATGATAAGAGTTCTGTAGATCATCACAGACCAAACTGTGCAACAGATGGACAAATACTGTTTAGAGGATGAATATGTTGATGTCAAGCCTTACAAATAATATAAGAAATAACTTTGACATTAGGGATGTAACGATTACCGGTATAGTGATTAACTGCTGCAAAATTACCAAAGGTTAGTATTACCACTTCAAATCATAATTATCATTAAGACCGTGTTTAATTATCGCAGTTTGAAATACTCACAGTGATGTTGCTCATTTCCTGGAGACGCAGCATTCCAGGTGTTCATGCACAGTTTGCAATGTTTGGCCTCTGAGAACATGGCATAAGGCACAGACAGCACTACGGAGACTTTCCAACACTAAAAGGTTTAATGTGGATAATGTTCCTGCCACATTCATTTGTTTAAAACGGTGGTGTTGCTTTCGTCTGCACATTTGAGTTCTAGATAAGGTACATGAAACAGTGAAAGTGTTCTTTCTGTACCAGTTTTAAATCTGTAAGAGCAGATCAAGTTTTCTTGAGGGCTTAATTTAAAGAAAAGTATTGTGGGTTCTTATCAACAATTTGCAGTACAGTGCAGTTTACCACTTAGGGCCATAAGGTGCACTCTTTAATGCACATTTATATGTTCAATGTTTAATATTTTAAAGTTTCTGTCATTAAAAAGTACATTGTGTTTTTTCATTTGCTTGTTTGTTTTCTCCCAAAATAAAACTAGATTAATTTCAGTGTCTATATACTTTTTGAACATTTTGAGCACATTTCAACAATATCACAATAATAATAATAACTGTGACAATTTTGGTCACAATAACTATGATATTTTCATTATTACATCCCTATTTGGAATATAACTAAATTTGATCACGTGCTTGTGCAGAGGTGATGAAATGCATCCATAAAGCCCAGTTCAAGTGATAGCTATGCAAAAAAAAAAAATCAAACAAAAATCAAACAAAAGCTACAGTGATGTGAACTGAACTCTTAACTCAAACTGGTTGATAGCATCACAGTGATTCAGTTTGACAAATAACTAGTGGTTGGTTTTGGAACACCACAGTGTATAGAGTATATCTTTGTAAGCATTTACAGGGCTGTAGCACAGTGTTACTGTCAGCTGTTTCTCCCATACACCCTGTTTCCACTGTTAGAGGTGACATTAACTCCACTACACAGAAGTGTTCTAAGAACACAAAGGAAAAATGTAGATATAGTAAATAATTAAATGGCATTTAAGATGCTATGAACAATATTATTCTCCAAAAAGCCAGGAGACAATGCACATACACATACAATACCTCATCACAATGATCTGATCTAGGCTTAAAGTCTTTTCCTTCCTAATCAAATGTGCTTTATATCTTTCTATTGTGTGAAAATGATGTAAGTTTGATAGTAAATTGAAAACAACAACCTCGTAGAGGCTAAGACTAATGCATTAAAAACATCTTCAAAATGGACTTTGGTGATGAAAAGTGGTTTACTGGGTCCACATTGTGCAAAACTACTCGTACAGTTCTAGTGTTTAAATTTTCATAATACACACCTAACTTCGTCCATTCAGTGTAAAAACCATTGTGTGACTACGGTTCACCTACTGCGAGTGAACTGTCTGCTCTCTCTTCTGCATTTAAAGAACAAACAGAGCTGAAGATACAAACCTTTAGTCAACATTCGAGCAGGGATGGGTGACAGGCAAAAATAAATGGTCATTCCTCTGATGATTTCCAATAAGTTGTTTCTTTCCTTCTCTTGTTTTACTCTAATTATAATATGAACAATATGTATGTGTACAAGATTAACTAACACATGGCTCTAAGAAGGGAGCCAATAAGAATTATTTAATATAGAAATTTTATGTAAAGCATCATTCTTTGAAAATGTTTGTTTCAGATCAGTCATTGGTAAGTAATCACAAAAATGTAAATTATGTGTTATCTGGAACAAGTGACAAGGTGACAAAGACAATAAGCAACAGGCTCTGTTGAAAGTTAACTTCACAGAGGGAATACTACACCAATAAACCATGACCTACAAGTTCAACGACATGAGGCGCTTTCAAACAGAGTAGTTCTAGGAACGTAGTTCTAAGAACAATCCACCTCAAATTTAGTTCTAGGAACTACTCTCCCTAGGGGAACCATTTCATGTTGCATTTGCACAGGCAGTAAGGAACCAAATAATCCCCAAGATGCTATTGGATCCAAGGTCTGAGGGGTTATATGCCCGGTGAGCTCCACCGACAAGCGGGACTCACATCCGAGCCGGGCCGGCCAGCACAGCTCCTCGGACCGCGACAGAGCTGACCGTTCTTACCCAGACCGTAATGTCCATTCTTAATACTGACAAAGGACAACGGTTACTCTTAAAAATTGCGGCACTGCAAGAAGGAGAAATATACAGAAATGGGCGGAGCCCAAGTTCTACCAATCACTAGACACCTACGTCATATAGCTCTTATGGAACTATAAAAAGACCCCGTCTGGGAGTAGGAGGCGCTAAATTGATTGTAGCAGGGGTCTCAAACATGCGGCCCGGGGCCAAATATGGCCCACCAAAGGGTCTGGTCCAGCCCACAGGAGGAATTTAATGCAAAAATTACACTGAAGATATATTAATCACTTTAGTTCAGGTTCCACAATCAGACCAATTTAATCCCAAGTGGGTCAGATCAGTGCAATACCATCATAATAACCTAGAAATACTCACAACTTTTATGTCATTTTACTGTATTTACTCAAAAACAAACTATCATTTCACAAAAAACAGTGCAAGTTTACCAATATTCTATTAAATGTTTTGTATATTTGTAGACCCACTGTGATCTGTAAAAGATAACAATGTAATATTTGTTTTCTGAAAAAATGTCAGTTTGTTCATGTTATTCAAATAGGTTTAAAGGATAGTTTGTAGATGGAAACATTTTCCTGGTATAATTTTGCTTTTTTTGCTGTAAAACACAGAGGGAAGTTTGGAGCTGTCATTATTTATATATTATTATGGTATTATTTTTTGATCTGAAGCGGCCCGCTTCAGATCAAATTTGGCTGAATGTGGCCTCTGAAATAAATGAGTTTGAGACCCCTGGGTTATAGGAACTACGGTCATGGTTCGTAGTTCCTATGCTGCCCAAATGTGCAAAAAAAGGGCCTTCTTCCTGAAAAGGTTTGATGAACTACAAAAGGTTCCTGCAGTGCGAAAGGGCCAATGGTTCTTGTATTCTGTGCAGTATCTCTGAAAGTTATAGTGATGTGTTATTTTAATGTATAATAGGATTAGATTTACCCTCTGAGGACCACTGCTCCTTGCTCCAAAATGGGATCATCAATGACATCTGCAAAAAAGAGAAAAATTAATTATGGTATAACAATTTACTCAAAAGGTTTGTTGTTAATTTGTGGATTACTATCTATTAACTGATGCATCATTGCTAAGAAAAATGTTAATTAAAATAAAAATATCAATTGTGAATATCAGTTGTGTCAATGTGTTTCGAAAGTTTAATACATTCGTCTTCTCCTTTAAACTTGTACTGCAGGTGTCCCTTTGTTCATGGTGTAAAAGTTTATTTCCAAAAAACAAACTACTGTACACAGTTGAAAACAGAAAGAGAGGTTGTCGAGTGTCCTAGTCTGACTGTTTTTAATTCTATAATTTATTATATTGTTGTCTGTGGGGGTGAGATGACTCAGTGGTGGAGTTCCTGGCTGCTGCATGAGAGGCCTGAATTCGATTCCCGGCCGGACCCAAATCATCATGCCAATATTCACTGTAGCAACCACAAAAGGGAGCAGCCAAAATGGAAATCAACAACATTATATGGTTGACTGTATGCTTATGACCACATTTTTACTTATTTTAATGTATTTTTTTTATCCTATTTATGCTAATTTGTACTCTGTGCAGCACTTTGGAGACTGTGTGTTGGTAAAATGTACAATACAAATAAAAGTGGATTGGATTGGATTAGTTAGAACAGTACACACATTAACAACATACAACACTACATACATCATGATGTGAGAGCCATTATAAACCATCCTGAGCCTTATGGCGTTTGGTTTCACTTTCAGTTTTGCAGTTCAATTTCAGCGACCATATACTGAGTCAGATAAGCAGTCTCTGAATGCCTGAGGCATAAGATTTTAAGTGCAACATTAGAGATGATTTGGAAAAACTTAACAGATGCTATGTGCTGTCAGTTTTATAGTACTAATCATAAAACTGTCATAATTCTTATTGTGTAAAACTGACAACTGAAATGCCATCTGTGAGGGCTCATGTGTGAGTTAATGCTTAATAGTAGCTTACTGACTTGGTAAAATAGTCCATTTACAGTCATGTAACCTATGAATGAACTCAGTCGTCTATTTGACCTCAGGTCTAATTAATAGAGCAATAGTTTCAAGACAAGCCACCTGTTCGTTTATTAGCAGGTTTAAATAAGACAATAATGCTTTTGTAATGACATACCTTTTTAACCGATAAAGACCCAGCACTATTTTTGTCAGTTCCCAAATTAAATTTTCTCAATATTTAACTTTTTTTTAATTCATACAGACCCAAATATCCACCATCTACCAAAATCATGGCCTGATATAATCTGTTTAGTCCCTGTTGAACCACTGATCCATGTAAATAACTGATGTAAAATACAGTTCATCATCTTTTCATGGTCATTGGATATGACCCATTTGGATGTTCAGGGGTTCTGTAGTTACCGTGGAAACACCGAAACACCAACATTGATTCACCAGTAAAACCCATAGATTTGGATGGACGGTTAAATTTAGAGAAAAGGAAGTTTACTTTTTACTTTATTTACTGACACTATTTTTAAATCACTAATTGTTGTGCCTACATTCTGTTGTTTTTACTTAGTATTAATTTCTCTTGATTGGGTACATTTGTGTTCTGTATGTCATGTTTGTTAATTTTGGTGTATTAATGCATGTTTACACCTTATTTTTGACTTAACTGCAACCATATAAGTTTAAATAGTGAAATTGGGGGTGGAAGTAAATCAATTTTACTTCTCACTCCCTTTCGGGCTACTAGGGTTGTATATTAATAGTGAATTGCTGTTCATGTATTATATATAATGTGTACACATAATATTTATGATCAATGTCTCTATGTATATCACTCTATGTATATTTCTGTATGCATATTGTTTATGTAAAATTCTCTATGTATAACTGTGGATATATAATGAAATGCATATAATTGTACTTGGAGGGCACAAGCTCGAAATAATAAATGAATGAAGGGCCACAAATGTCAGACTGGGTCCTTGTGGGTTAAATACATGTTAAATAAAATGGGTTTTAAAAAAAAAAAAAGAAACAGATGTGGAAGTCGTACACATCACGTTTAAGGCTGACCTAGTTCACAATGACATCAGTGGTACTTCCCAGCCTGAGTCATCACCAGCCCTGTCCTTTAACCCCACATTAAAGACATCAGTACCTGATAGTGTGTAGCTCTCATTTAGTGGCCTTTTTTTTTTTCATGTTTACTCGCATTTCAAAAGCAATTTATATCACAAGTACATGTCGTCCAGACGTGGAGACAGCCCATCTTGCATCAGCAGACCCATGACCTGACTCAGACTGTGACTCAGGAACAAATCTGCCACTTTATGACTCTGTTTACCTGTAGGTATAGTTTAGCTACTGGACAGGATAGAGTTAAGGCCTTTACATTGATAATACTAAAGGCTAGAAAACACTGACACAGATTGACCCGTGTCTCCTACTTGTTTAATTTAAGTGTTTTAACTTTATGTAATATTAGAGCGATTTACTATATTTAAACGATATTAGAAAAGTTTGTTTGGACATGCTAAGTGGTTTGAATTAGCATCTGCAAACACCCCAACACAACAATGCTAACTAGCTAGCTAACCTAAAAGTCCGTTTAAAGTACCGGACTCAACCGTTATGTACGAGGAAACTGTTATTACACTGGTATATCTACGGTGTATGACATCTGTACTTAGTTTTAGCGGAAATTCTTATTAGTTAAGTGCAAACCAGACATGTTTTTACATACCTTCCCCACCCTCGGCGCCTTGAGGCTCCTGTCCTCCGCTTTTCTCCTCTTCTTTTCGGCTGTCAGCCATAAGTAATTCCCTCCAAAAAAAAAAAAAAGTCCACTCAGGGTCAAAAATATTACAAAAATACTAAAAGTTTAGTGGCGACATTAAAGCTAATGCTAGTCCGGCTGGTGAAGTTTCTTAACCGGACGTGCCAGCTGAAAGTTTTCGCCTCCCTCAGAAGAACACCAAGTAACACGGAAGAGCGTCCGAGTTGGAGTCGCTGAGACCGGCTGACACGCCCCGCTCCCCCCCGGTGGGGACGGAGCTCGGAGGAAATCCCGAAGGAAATCACGCACGAAATCACGTAGTTACAGCACGAACGCGAACTGCCATGGGAATATTCGGCCCACTGTATTAATATGTTGGAAATATAAGATATTTTACATGGAAGCTGTGTCATATTAATATGACAACAATATGCTCTTACAAAAATGTATGTTTTGACACTATATTTTCAAGCAATAATGATATTTTTATATTTTAACCAAACTTTTTTTTTAGGCCTTAAATCTGGAAACATGAAAGTGCAGTATCTTGAATTTCCACTTGAAGGTGTTTCCAAATACTGTGCAAGTCAATCAATATAGACTTGTGTAAAAATATAGAACTTTACAGCAGAGGTAAATGTGTTTCCAGCCTAATGCAAATATTATTTTAGTGTCTATAGGTGATGTCTGCTTTCATGAAAACTGAATGTTGTCATATTATGTAGGAACTTAAGTTCCAAAGTGCAGACAAGAGTGGAAGTACCTTGAAGTTGTAATACAAGTGATGGCCACTGGGGTTAGCTCCACTGAACTTACTCTGAATGTCTCTAAAATACTAATAATACTTAACAATTTTCATGTTTTTATTCAAAATCTCTAATAAGTGAGCTGATCCATCTTTGAGTTTTACCGTCATTAACCCTTTAAACCCTATACCTAAAATGGCCGGTCTGGATTTTTTTCTAATTGTGATTCTAAAAAGGTGAGAAAATAGGCTTTGAGTAGGGGGTTCAATCACGTGACCTAGACCTGGCGAAACTAGCGTAAACAAGCTGTCTGACAACTTTAAGAAGCGAC
>JAPTGZ010000018.1:6000833-6012291 GCA_029814645.1 Fowleria isostigma
TTTCCATCATGTCCTGAAAGTTTCATCAAAATCCGTCCTGTAGTTTTTGCGTAAAGTTGCTAACAGACAGACAGACAAATGCCGGCAAAAACATAATCTCCTTGGCGGAGGTAATAATGTACATGTGGCCCAAGCAGCTGAGATAAATCGAGGAATGACAACTTCACAGGCAACCAACAACAAGGAAGCAGCAACAAAGCAAATTACTGAATGAATCTTGGAGCTTCTACTGGTAGCTCATAATGTCTTTCCAAAACATCAGTGCAGTTGCATTTTTCAGCTGCCAATGGGTACAGAGACACTGAATATACTGGACCTCGAGCAAAAGCCTCTGGTAGTGTGGGTGTCTCCAAAGTGTGAATATAAAAGATATTAGGAGTGTGGAGCAGGAAGGGTTAAAAAGAGCATTTACTGTAGGTCAGCAGCTCCGTTTTCATGCTTTGATAAAGGTTATAACAACTGACAATTCCACATTCTAACCCAGTGATGCGCCGCACACATCTCTGTCAAGTACTATCTACTCACTACAATTTGCTGTCATGCCCTTCTGGCTAAAATTTTCTCACTTTTGCAGAGTGAGACCCCCACTTATCCTCTGAGTGAGTCCATTGGTGTTTTGTTTTGCCAAGTAAGTGCAAAGGCATATACACTAGAGCCACAGAGAAAATCTAGGCAAAGCAAGGGATGTTTATTTGTATAGTGGAACTCATACTCAGGGCAATTCACAGTGCTTTACAAAAATGTAAAAGAGACAAGTTAAAAACACAAGTAATACAACATAAATAATGATCAATTAAAATAAAAGAGTGCAGATAAAACCCTTTCAGTTGTTCTATGCACAGTTGAACAGAGGCGTTTTCAGCCTGGACTTAAACATTGTCAGAGTAGAGGTCTGTCTCACGTCATCATGAAGACTGTTCCAGAGTTTAGCTGCATGGAACTGAAACGCTACTTCACTGTGTTTAGTCCCGACTCTGGGTACCAGCAAAAGACCAGTCCCTGAAGTTGTCAGGGTCTGAGATGGTTCATATGGGACCAGTATGTCAGAGATACACTTTGGTGCCAGACTTATACACAAGCAGAGCTATTCAACCCTAAGAATCCATGTATATCATATGTACTACACCAGGTTCAAAGTGCTTTATCTTATCAACAAGATCAACACTTTCCTTAAAAAGTTGTTGAATATGATGTGTTTTCTGTCCCCTTACTTGATTATCATCCTACTGCAGCCAATGGAAAGGATTTTTTTTTTCCCCTTTTTAATTTGTTCACTAATGTTAAATCGTCCAACACACATTTTTTTAGGAAAGTCTTTGGTAAATTTCAAAAAGTTATGTTAACAAATCACATATATTGTTATTCAGTTGAAAATGGAAAAATATTGAAATTATGGTGCCATTCAAAGAAAAATAAAAAGGTTGTCAAATGTTTTATGTAAAAAAAAAACACCTGAGATGGTCTATATTTCCAAGTGTTACTGGTAAAATCTAAAGTTAGTATTACTGTGAGCAAAAAGTTGCCAAAAACACCCAATGTATCAAATGGGATATAAAAAATATAATAGTCTAAATGATTTGGCAAAAGGTTTTGTTTGGTTTTATGTTAAAAGGTCTGAAACGTTTCAATTCTAAAATTGTAGAATTTTGAAGCTACTTTTTAAATGGGTCAGGTTTTACAGGGTTAAGGTCTATTCTCTGAGCCATAAGAAGCCAGTGCAGAGACCTGAGAACAAGACTAATATGGTCGTACCTCCTGGTTCTAGGAGCCGAGCAGCAGCATTCTGGATATACTGCAGCTGTCTTACAGCTCGTTTAGGGAGTCCAGTGAGAGGGCCGTTACAGTAGTCTAACCTCCTAGAGATAAATGCATGAATAAGTCTCTCTAAGTCTGGTTTAGACAGTAAACCTTAGATTCTAACAATGCTTTTGAGATGGTTAAAGGCTGATGAAGATATTGATTTAAAGAAGTGATATTTTACTTTTTTAAATGAAAATATGCATTTTAAAACATTTCCCTGAGGTCTACATAAACTGTAAATGCTATCCTTGGGTCTGAATTCTTCATTAATTCAACTCTACAGCTCTACAACTCTACATCTTCAACCCCATTTCTGAGTAACAACACGAGACAGGTTGTTTTGAGTGGTGGCCCTTTAAATGCAAAGTGAGCCACTTCATGCCCCGCCCCCTCCAGGTTGTTGACTGTGCTACTCTGTCCTGTTCAGCCACTTGTGTTCATAAATACAACCAACAACTGAACATTTTAGGTAATGGGCTCCAAGTTTGGACATATTTTCAGTATAGACTACAACTGCTGCTGATGACAAACAATTATGTTGTACTCGGAGAAATGTCGGTCGGAAGTCTTGACCTTATGTGGACAAGTATCATGATGTAACTAGTTATAGGCACAAAAAATTAAGAAGGAATTAAAACGGGTTGTAGATCTCCACTTGACTTTTGCTATTGCTATAATTAATATAAAAATAGCTCAGCAGCACCTGGGAGGTTCACACTCAAACTTTATGAACTATCAGTGCCCAAATACACAAATAAATGAACCAAAGACTAATACAAGTGGGTTTAGCAAAATAGGACCCCTTCAGTGTGGCTGTTAAAGTTCAGGTCTGAGTCCATCGTCATCCCTAGATTTCTAACCTGATTGTTAGCTTTAGACCCAGTGTGTCATCCAGCCGCACATGAGATGAACACAGCTCTTTTGCCATTATGAGTTTTGTTGATGTTGATGCAGATTTGTAAAAGCTGATTTATGTCAGAAAGGAACATTACTGAAGGCAAATGCTTGTATATCTGGCCACTACGAATCGAGAATAACCCCTATTTATAAAGTGAGTTTGGTTCTGCAGATATTTTGACAGTACAGAATTACACCTTCCCTTTATTTGTCTACAGGGAATAAAAGCATAATTATCCTGGGCAAACTTGCAACACGCTGTAATGATATTCTTAACACCCGAACGAACACCCTGGAACAAAGGCATGAATCTGAAAAAAAACAGTACCAGCCAACTGCCCTTATGTTCTGTTTAGATGCTCATTTAGCACACGCAGCTCCCTTACATCCATTCAGAGAATACATCTCCCGCTTAAAAGACATCCAATGTATTTTCTTTCTACTAATGTTTAAAGTTGAGTTTTGCTCAGGTAAAATCTGTTCACATTTGTCTGACATTTATAATACAGCTGTTGTTGTTAGAGTAGAATCTGCACTGATAGCGTTTGATTTGTCTGAATGGTTTGATGTGCGTCTGCATGGGAAGGTAAGTCGCTCCCCCAACAGAGCCAAATCCCTAGATATACAGCATTTGTTACTTAGGATAAAATGATGTGGAGATGTGACAGGAAAGTAATCTAAGATGCGTCAAATCCAAACCTTTAAATCCCAGCACCTATTTAACAAGAAGAGTGTCTACTAGGGCTGCATGATATTGGAAAAACTGACACTGTGATTTTTTTTTTTTTAACCCTGCGATATATATTGTGATATGAGAAAATACTTAAAAGGATATACAGAAAAAATAATGGTTATGCAATCAAGTACTAGCTCCTGTGTGGATCATGTAACTAAACAGATGGAAAAGAAAACATGGAATATCTAAAAGCACTGTTTTTTGTCAGTACAATGTTACAGATATTGATGAAAGAACTTACGTGATTTTGGTTATTATCAGGAAAACTGTGAAAAATGGATGGATATCAGCTCTTGAATAAACTACTATGTGATTTTTTTTTGTTGTTGTTATTATATTTGTCCAAACAAATGTACCTTTAGTTGTAGCAGGCATTAAAATGAACAAGGAATTGAAGAAAACATAGGGTGGTCTGACCATTTTTTTCCGCAACTGCATGTACAGTATCTCAGCATTCAAAATAATGCATGTCAGAGTAAAAAACAGTCGACTGGATACACACAATATACAGTCATGGAAAACAATTATTACACCATCAAAAATCATCAAAAACGATGGTTATGCAATCAAGTACCAACTCCTGTGTGTATCATGTGATTAAAACAGACAAAACAGAGACTGTCTAAAAGCACTGTTTGTGTCAGTACAATAGATATTGATAGAAGAACTTCTGTGATTTTGGTTATTATCAAGAAAACCATGGAAAATGGACAGATATCAGCTATGAAATTAAACTATTATGATATTTTTGTTGTTATCATTATATTTGTTCAAACAAATGTACCTTTAGTTGTACCAGGCATTAAAATGAAGAATTGAAGAAAACAGGGTGATCTAATACTTTTTTCTGTGGCTATAATTGCTGGGTGGTGTCAATGTAAACGTGTTCTCTCGTTGTGTCAACAGGTGCAAGGCACTGTTGATAGAACACGTGTTTCAATATCATCCTTCTAGTAGCCAAAATAATTCCAGATAACTGACGTTGCTTTTCTATTTGACACCTAGTCTTCATTTTTGGTGATTTTCTCTTCATTGCTCATTCTTTAATGTTGTTATCAGTGACTCACTCCAAACTGATTAGGAACGATTGTGATTGGTGGATCACTGCGCAGTGTGTTTGTCAGATACTCTTGAAATGAGATGAGAACATGTTGAGTTCATTTACCTCCTACAGTGCAGGTGCTGTGATGTGACTGTTGTGCACACATACATCGTAATGACGATGCTCAAACGATATATTGTGCAACTCGAGGGTCTGCACAGAAAGTGAAATGACAAAATCATCTTGCTCTAATTCTTATACATTTTCTTATTTCAACAAGAAAACTGTAAAAAGCTTTTTCATATCCAGTTATTGTTAGCAATGGTTAAAAATCAGCCTCAAACAGTTTGAACAAACTGTAATTTTGCAGATCAATGCTGTGATTCAGAGCATCCCTTAATAGACATACTGACAGCAAAAGGCAAAAGCCATTATCAACAAGGGGACAAATGAGTAGGAAAAACCATTATCTGTATCACTACACACACCTGCAGTTATCATATGCTTCCTTTTTCCGTGTGTCAGTCAAGCCTGCAAGCCTGTTGAGGTTCAGTCGAATTCATGGAACAATGCTTGATTAATGAGGATACCCTGTGGCTCTTGCAAATACGTGGCTAATTCCAACTTAGAAGCTTTGCCGGCTTTATTGATTCATAAATAAGTGGTTTCAGATCAGCTGATTGGTGCCGGTACACTCTGATCAAATAAAAAAGGAGGTTCAGCTGAGAGGAGAAGTACAGTATTATATATATATCTAAAGATTTTAAGACGGGTGGAATGAGTGTAGTGGTTTTTATGACTTGTGTTAAAGAAAAGATGGTGCAGCCTTTTACAATCTAACGAGGTGTAATGTGGAAAACATAACATATTATTTTGCCATTAAGTGAATGTAAACACTGGTGTCATCTGTCTTGCCAGGATCTATGTAGAATATTGACTGTTGTGTAATCCGGCTGTAAAAGCAGAAAGTCTTGGACAGACTTTCATAGGAGTGACAACCCTGCCTGTGCTTTTATCTTACTGATCAAAGCCTTGTCCATTACACAACAAAACGTGTTGATCAAAGCCGTTTCTGCTTTAAAATACCAACTTGTTACTGGTAGCGGTTTGTGGAAGAATTTAATGTGATGCTTCATTGATTCTGTGCATCAAGAACTTCTCGCCTGGTCGTCCTATTACTTGAAAAGGTTACGCTCAGATGGGGAAAAAAAAAAAAAAGGAATGATGTTGTACAGATTCAGGGTCAGATGTACTGTACATCTAAAATTGACTGGAAGTGTGTGTTCATTATGGTGTTCTTTTGTGAGAAAAGATGTCCAGGGATGAGAGCTTTTAGAGAGTCTGAGGGAAAAGTCACTTCAGTGTGGTTTCATTCAGTGGTGTGATTGTTTTTTTTTTTTTTATATATCCTTTGAATTTTCTTTCATTGTGAACTAACATACCGTGTTTAGTATAAAGAACGATGCTTCAGTATAATTAGTTATACACAGTTTAGACTTTATCAAGGGTTTTGCTCACCGCAGTATCCACTGCCAAAAGGTTGACAGAGCCAGGGTGGAACAGATGGCCCACCTAAACCACTTTCTCATCTGTCATTTTGTAATTTTAAAGAGTGGTACCTCTGGGGCTGAAAACTGGAGCCAGTGTGGAAGTGTCAAAATTTGCAGAACATTTGCCGAGCGTCCACTGGGGTTGATTCCAGAAGTATGTCAGTCCCCACAGATGCCCCATGTTAAAATGGCTAACTTCCAGCTGATGTAAACATGTTGATATAAAGACGTTTTTCATCTCTTCATTTCATCTCACCCATATAGATTATGCTTATGCATAATTAATGGGATGGCATGTTGATTGACGGTGAGCATGTCAGTGTCTGCTGTGCTGTGTAGGTTTTGATTAACAGCTTCTGATAGTTCAGCTAACTGGTTCTATATCAGAGCTTTTGTGTATTGGATAAAACCAATTTTCCTCCTTGACAGGCGGCTTCGCTGTTGACGTGTTTTATGAAGTTACACTAATAAGACAGTGAAATGATTCTGTCATGGAGTTGACCAATACTTAATTACAACAATTTGCACAACTTAGCTGTATTGGCTGATTAATTTGGCATTAATTCGTATTGAATTCTAAGGGAGGTCATCTTTAGCTCAGGTAGCTGTAATCAGTAAATACCTTTATAGATTTCAGAACTGCAATTATTTTAATATTTTTTACATAGCTGAAATTATTTGATGGCATTTATTAATGGCATTTATTACACCGTTATTGAATATAATTAGTCTCCTCAGCGAGTTTCAGTTTTACCTGTCAATTTTCCTAGTCCAACCACTTGTTTCTATAAAACTAATATGGCAGCCATGTTGAACATCTTGAAGTTTAACACCTGCAGTTCACAAAGTGGGTGACATCACAGAGGGTTATGATAATAATGAAATTACTTTCTCTTCTAGAATTATAATTTTTTTGTTTCCCAGTGTGTAAAGTTTCCACGCCATATGTTTATGTGATTGACCATGATTGTATTTCTAATGAAGTCAATAGAATAGAATAGAATAGAATAGAATAGAATAGAATAGAATAGAAGTGCTGCTTTAATGCTTGAAGCTCAGTGTACCTAAATAACACTGTGATGCATCTGAACATTTCCAGATTTGGGACTTCCATGTTTAGTATCCTCCTATTTCATTCAAGGACACTTGATGCTGAGTTGTCTCTCATCATTAAACAGTCAGCACATCCTCCTATCTAAAGTGTGATGGTAAGAATTCCAATGTAGTAAGAGTGACTTTGTAGTGTTTATCAATGAGCCTTGTGTGTCACAGTATGATGAAACAATGGTTGCATTAATTACTATGAACAAAAGAGCTCAAAACATCGATTCCCACAAGGACATTCCATGCTTCTATCTGTCGTTCCTTAATGTCAAATGCCAGTTTCGATCCACATTCTCCCCTGTGATGTTCCTATTCCATAAAAAACAAAGATGTTTGTTTTCAAATTAACATTACACATTTAAAAAATTAAGCAGGTTTACCTTAGAGGCAAAGTAATCAGTCAGTTACTTGGCGTGTCAATATCTGGTTGGTTAACTAGTCCATCAATCGTTGCATCGGTCAATAAACTGCTGAGTCGGCCAAAACATATTTTCAACTGAACACAGCAGCAGGAAGCTGTTCTCTTAGTCTGTTTGTGTTCCACTATGTGATGTGTAAAAGACTCCTTTTCACTATTAGCATGCTAAACGGATTGTTTTTATTCTGGTCTGCTATATGTATGATACCAAGATAGGACTACAACACTAGCAACCCATAAGTCACTGCGAATCTTCTCCATCCATGCTGCACAGTGGATGGTGTGGGTATGCTATGACTGACAGACAGGGTTCCCGCGGATCCTTAAAATGTCTTAAAATGCTTTGAATTCATTAATCATCATCATCTTTACTTCCAGACTCAGGAGTCTATTTAAAAACAAATGAACAAACAAACAAGCAACAAATACAATAAATACGAACAAGTAAAATCGCAGGGTAATAAAAAAAAAAAAAGCACAAAATAAAACCAAAGGATGAAAACACAGACAAAACATCACCAGTATTATAAAAGACAACTGCACCAGTGTCGCAACAAGGAGGACTGGTATCACACTGAACTATGACTGGGATCAGTCAACAGCAGAAGAATCGAAAAATAAGGCCATTATTAAAGGCCATAATTACCATTAAAATGTTTTAAATCAATCCTCAAAAGTCTTAAAAATCTTAACACTTGGTAAGTGTGATTTTATGACTATAACTCGTATCAAATGTAAAAATAATAGGTAACTTTTTTTTTTTTTTATAATTTGCTGAATAACAGAAGCGTCACGCAATCACAAGAGCACAACCAACAAAACAGTGATGCGTTGTGGCCATGACTTTTTTAGACAAGACGCACTTCGTTTGTGTCAGACCGCATGGGAACGTGCAAGTTCAAGGAAAATTGGCTGTCCAACAAAGATTTTTCCTGGATGACTAAAACCCATACCAGTCAAGAATTTCTGACAGTATGGCCATGAAACAGGCTGTAAAATAAGCATTAAATTCTGCTCTAAATAGTCTAAAAAAGGTCTTAAAAAGTCTTAAATTTAACTTTTAGAAACCTGGATAGAATGGTGTACAGATTTAGGTAAAGCTTTTCTGTTGTGTTTTCTCCTGGCTGTGATCTCCAACTTAACTAATCCACGACAAATTTTGATAAATGAATACAGGAAATGTATGGTAACAATTTCTCTGATTTTGATACGTACTTCTGAGTCATCCCACAAGTGTATATTACATTTCAGTATCACTGCAAGCCACAGTTAACCTTCATTTAGGTAGGATTTATAACAGGTCTGGTTTTTTTAGATAGTATTATTTTTAGCTTTGTGGATCAAGTAAGCAGGGAGGGGAGTAAGTATAATTGGGGAAATTTACTGTCAGACATCATGTGCAGTCATGGAAAAAAATATTAGACCATTAAAAATAATCAAAAACAATGGTTATGCAATCAAGTGCTATCTCCTGTGTGTATCATGTGACTAAAACAGACAGAAAAGAAAACATGGAATGTCTAAAAGCATTGTTTTGTTGGTACAATGTAGATATTGATGTAAGAACTGGTGTGATTTTGGTTATTATCAAGAAAACCAGGAAATGGATAGATATCAGCTCTGAAATTAAACTCTTATGAGCAAGTTTTGTTGTGATCATTCTATTTGTCCAAACAAATGTACCTTTTGTTGTAGCAGGCATTAAAATGAACAAGAAATTGAAGAAAACACAGAGTGGTCTAATAATTTTTTCCGCGACTATATGTACAGTGTCAACATTCAAAATATTGCATGTCAAAGTAAATCATAGATAAGAGTATGGTAAGCATTTTACATTCACTGAAAATACACTTACTGTCTGGCTCTCTTCAGTCTGACCACAGGTCACCACATTAATAAAGCTGCTCTACATAATACAGGTGCTGCAAGTTGTTGAGTTTTGACCTGCTACCAGTGTTTTCCCATCCTCCAAGTAATTTAGAAGTACATGAAGTTGTGCAACAGACTACTTTGTTTCCACTCTCTGATCACAAGACTAGATTTTAGTACAGAAAGCCTGGCCTAGCATAAAGTTTCCAAAAGCAGCTCTATGGTGTATTCGATCATCCATCTTGGTTGGATGTAGGAATAGAGTCCAGCAAAATGATGAGGTAGGCAATATCATGGAGGCCAAAGAATGCAGGGTGATGAAAAAGGTTGTGATTAATAGCTTTGCACATAATGATTTTCCCTCCCACTGCCCATAGCACAATGACAACGACCACCGTAATTAAATGTATTTATGGGCTAATTAACTTGTACACCGAAAAGACTGTATATAGTCTACAATGAGTTTTAAGATATAATGTAGCTTTTTCATGAATGTGTTAATTCAAGCAAAAGTTGCAGCTAGATGTATTTTTTCTAGTTCTAGTTTTTGACAACTGGTGGTGATCATTTGTCATTTTGTGGCAATGAATAAATAGATAGAGAAATTAGATCATAGGCGGCTACAATCAATGTTAATAATCTTTCAAAATAGCAAAAAATACCTTGAACAAACATTTTTTGTGAGATGAGAGCAGTCAGACAGTTTCAGACAGTTTTAAGTTGACATCAAACATACTTTAACTGAAAAAGTGCATTTTTTTCTCTACAAAACAAACCCCACAGAGTAGCTTTACACAATTGAAGGCTTTGTGTTTGTACTACATAGCAAGGAACTGATTTTTGTCTCATAATCCCAGTGCTGCTCTCTACATGTATTCATCAGGACTTAAGGGGAAAAAGGATTGATGTAGCAGGAGTTGGGTTTTTTTTGACATTTTTCTGACATGTTTCAGAGGCCATTTAATGCAACAGACTGGTGGTTGAAATATTTAACAGTCAGCAAGCCACAGAGAGGGCTGTTGGGCAATTGCCAATGCAACATTCACCTATTCGATCTATATTTCATGTTCATGAATGAATAAATGGCATTTCTTTATATAGCATCTTCCTGATGGGAGGAGGACTTGTTAATGACCAAATACGTTGAAGTAGAGAACTTGGAAGCACAGTTCATGAACACAGCTCAGTGATTTTTGTTACTGGTCTTCTAAATCTTTGCTAAGCCTATGAAAGGCCAGACTGAGACGCCACTGCTACCAGAGTTGCACAATTTTGGCCGAAAATAAAATCCCGATTTTCTTCCCCTAAAAACTGAATCGATTTTGATTTCAATTTTTGGGTTTACAGAAGAGAGCAGAGGTACACACAGATCCGCGGGGGGTATGGGGGATATGGGGAGGTGCGCACTACCGGATCTTATGACCCATTCACACAGACTAGTCGCATGTCGTTCTGTGATGGGACACAGAAGTTCTACCAATGAAAGTCAGTACCAAGCATCAGTCACGCATGCATGGACCTGATGAGTGATTATGAAGAGAATCATAGCCAGACGCAAGACAGGCATGGAGTCCAGGACCCCACTACAGCAGCTGTGCACTTAAGCCCAGTTATGTGCTCTGCTGATACAGAGTCCAACTATGCAGTTCTGTGATGCCATCACAGATTTAAGGTCCATGATCACTGCATGGAATTTTGTGAAAGACCCCTGTCAAACCTTGGAGGAAGAGCCTACGGTAGCCCGGAGGGTAGAGGTAGACGCGCAGAGACGCACAACATGAGAGAGATGAAATCGATTTCACGACTGCCCCGTTTAGAAAATCATCCTAATTTTAAAAATCGGATTTTGATTAAAAATTGATTAATCATGCAGCCCTAACTGCTACCACCATATAAAGATAGAACCTGTTTAGAAATGACAAAGCTGACATGTTTTTCTGAATTCAACATCATGTGTCAGCTGAGGTACCAAACTGGAAATAACTGCTGAAAGATGCAAAAGGATCCAATGGCACAATTGTCACTGTAAAAAAATATACAGT